>ML776561.1:206862-235974 GCA_009831015.1 Picea engelmannii | reverse complement strand
AAGGCATGAGTACAAGAAATTCGAGAACTTGTTAAGTTTAATACAACAAGAAAACCCATGTTTACATGGTATGGTCATTAATCATGGATCTTGTGTTCTATAAAAATACATTAGTTTTTTCCCTTGAATGAGAGATTAGTTTTTTCCCTTGAATGAGAGTCTTGGCAAGTGATGTGCTCATAACAACAAATAAACTAAAGGTTTGACCTTTTGTTTCAATTCAACAAAAAAACTCAAAAAACTCATTTATTATTTGGAAAACTCTATCCACCATGCACTAAGCCAATCAATGGCTTAGTGCATGGTTTATATGTCATGGAGTAATCCATGGCCAATGGATGTAGATTGCGTGGCATAAGTCATGGATCATAGCTTCTGCACTCAACAAATTAATTATTTGTTAATGCACTATTGTTTCAATCATCATTAATCGCACACCAATCCTTTTATAAATCACAATAATTTGAGCCACCACAAACTAACTGACCCATCTTTGTTTTTTAAAAATCATAAAACAGAGGAAAAAATGCGAGGCATGGGTGTTTCTAATCCTTTTATAAATCACAACAATTTCAGCCACCATAGACTAACTAACCCATCTTTGTTTTTTCAATATCGTAATAGAGAAAAAAATGTCTAAAGAGGCCGACTAGAGGGTTCAAGCCCTAGAAATGGGTGTTTCTAAGCCCTAGAAATGGGTGTTTCTAACGTCGTAACCTAAACATTCTACAAAATAATGATTTTTTTTCCAAGAACAATTACTCAAAACCTGACAAAAAATTATTAGATTTGTATATTTGAGTGATTATTTTTATATAATCCAAGTACCACAAAGATTTTTCACTCCATGCACTTTTTAATAACCAAAACATTTTCTTGTGGTGACTCTGTATTAAAAATAATACTCTATTAAAAATGCACTTTTTAAAAACCAAAACATTTTCTAGTGGTGACTCTGTATTAAAAATAAAGTTCATTTATACAGGTAATTTCATATTTAATTATGAATTTTTTTTGGCATTGAAAACACTCCATGCACTTGTTAAAAATCAAAACATTTTCTAGTGGTGTCTCTGTATTAAAAATAACAATGTATTAAAAATAAAGTTTCATCTTTACAGGTAATTTCATATTTAATTATGAATCTTTTTTTATATGCTCCATTAATTCTTTAACAATTTTCATAAAACACATTTTTAAAAAATAAAATCATTTTTCACTTCAAAATAGTGTGCATTATGATAATAGGAAACTCATGGCTCTCTTGAGTGGCATAAAAGTACAATAGTAGGTGATGTGCTCATAGAGGTTTGATGTGCTCATAATAGGAACTAAACTAGAGGTTTGGCTTTAATTCAGAGAGGTCCATGTTCATGTGGCTATTACTAAGGAATCTTGGCAGTCGTGTGGCTAGACTAAAGGTTGAATTACACAATATGCGTTTGACAAGGTTGAATTACACAATATTATGGTAATCACACCAGTCAGTGCTGACAGCAAATCCTCCTAGGCAGAGGATTTTAGAATAACATTTACTGATGTGGGAAAGCATCCATCAAACATGTTTTAGAGAATAGCGTTCACAGCAACTAAACAATTACCATCTACGGCATAAAATCGTCAGAAGATATAATATATTTTAGAGAATAGCGTTCACAGCCACTAAACAATTATCATCTACGGCATAATATCGTCAGAGGATATACATCAGATAAAAACATACTATAATTATACTGTAAGGCAGCTTGCATTTGCACCTATACATCAGATAAAAACATACTTCAGACCAAACTATAATTATACTGGAAGGCAGCTTGCATTTGCACCTATACATCAGATAAAAACATACTTCAGACCAAACTATAATTATACTGGAAGGCAGCTTGCATTTGCACCTGCGGCTATTAATGGGGGAAGACTACTACAGGTATATGAAGATCCAAGGGCCACTGTACAAAAAAATAAAGCCACAGGTTATCAAAAGGTAAAGCTGAGACACTTATTAAGAAAATCTTAAGGTATATATTGCCTATTAATGACAAAAATGGAAAATGCCAAAAAGAGACATGCAGATAGACTGGTTGCTAAAGCCTGATATTACTTGTATGGAAAAGGTAGTTTGCATTTGCACATAGGGCTATTATAGGGGAAAGACTAGAACACGTCCATGAAGATCACTGGCACTGTACAAAAACCAACCACAGGTAAACAGAGGCATAACTGAGACATTTATTCAAAAACTCTTCAAGGATATGTTGCCTATTACACGAACAAAAAATATAAAACCCCAAGGAATCATTTGGACACAATGGCAACTAAGGCTATATTTAATCTGAGTCAATATAGTGGACTACTTCACTAAAAAGTTTAAAAAAAAACCCATCAACTACTTCAGCCAATCAAGCTAAAAGCTAATTAGGACTCCGGCAGCGCATCAGCTTTTACAAGTCACAGTTTGTCCCTCAATAAACTTAGGTGTTGGATTGTTTCGAAAAACATCCTCTGCACTTGCCTTCTACCAAAAAATCACAATCAAAGCGCATACATTTCTAACACTTAAAAGGCAGATGCCATTCACTTATCCTAGAATCAAAGACCAACAACAAAGCCCAAATGGGAAGGAAACAAACAGAAACATGTACCCATAAGCCACAAGAACTTATGTAGAGCAAAGGTAGATTGTGCATCAGTTTTAAAAAGCTCGAATTTTAATACATCAACAAAATTCAGTAGTTAAATTACATCATTTGCACAAAAGTTTTGGCCGCAATTATGGCATTAAGCCAGTGTGATAAAAAAATAAAAACATAAACGCTTAAAAATAAACAGAGTATCCAACGAAAAACCCAGACTCAATAACAACAAGCTTAATCAACAAACAAACCAAACAAAGTGGATAAATTCACTGGCCAAATATTAATATAATGACAGAACCCAGCAGAAAATGCATCAGTTATAAAGCTCTGCATATCCTCAGCTTGCAATAGGCGTTGGATCTTAGCAAGTTCATCATTTGCATAACCTTTCCACCAATTCGTTGGAATTCATTTAAACCTATTGGTTTTAGGTTGTGGGTTTCAGAAACCAAAATAAACAAGAAGAGACTTCCCCGAAACTGGCCATTGCAAAATGCATGAATAAGAAGAAGAACAATTAATAATTAAATGCATTACAATCGGCCAAAACACTATCAAGAACACATCCCGCCCACACGCATCTGCGGCTTCCAACCAAACATACACAGAACATATGATGTAAACAATGCCTATGTACTGAGAAAACATTTACAAGAAATATGTGGATATAAGGAGTAAGGATGTCAATTTAGGGCTAGGGTTTAAAAAATAACATATCGCAAAGGATTGTAATCGATAATAAGAACATATACCGCCCGCCAGCATCTGCGGCATATACCCAAATTTGCACACTCGCGCAGGATTGTAAACGATACCATGAGCATCTACGGCTTCTATCCAAATTTGCACACACTCTTCTGATGTAAACAATGCCTCCTGTCCTGAGAAGCGATGAGAATCCAGATTTATACGAAAATATCTGGAGAAAAAGAGAGAAGATGACAAATTAGGGTTAGGGTTAGGGTTTGAAAAGGCATGGGTGTAAGGGGGAGGGGGAAGGTCGTGTTGTAGCTTTCTAAGCAAGGGGATTATTAGTCCCTGCCTTTAGGCCAGGGATTATAATAATCGCTTAGCCTGTTTTTCATTAGTTTGGCACAAAGTTCAATAAATTTTAACCTAAAGTTTTAACAAACGCTCACATTTTTACAATGATTTCATTATTTATATCGTAAGTTTCGGCTTTGAGGTCATATTACCATTTCAATTTTATCTTAAGTTTAGGTTTGAGGTCTTATTTGGCCTCAAACCGAGGCTATTTCTATTCATGTTAGCTTGAAACTTAGGAAATGTGAGAAATTTCAATGCACATAAATTTTCCATGAATTAATGCTAAGGTTTAAGTTAGCATTATTTTATAAAATTAAATGTTTGGGATAAATTTGCTATACTTTGGCTTTGGCTTACTAGACGTTTATAAATTTTGGACACATGGAATGCAAGTTTATAATTTTTGGACACACTATGCATGCAGCGACGTGCCACCTCCCCTCTTTGTGACCATTAATCTCTTACCCCTTTGTGTTTTTCCCTTTCGGCTCCTAGTTTTGTTCTCCTTCAGACTCCTAGTTTTGTTTTCCTCTTCTGAGACTGGTAATCCCATGACAAGTGAATCTGAGACACTTGAATTTCTTGACTGAGTGATGAGAGATACTTTTCCCCTTCCAACTCCCAGTTGTGATCTCCTCTTCAGTGACTGGTAATGCCATGACAAATGAATCTAAGACACCTGAATTGTCTGACTGAGTGATGGGATATACAGTGGTGAACCTGCAAGCACATCCATGCCATTCAATAGAAGATACGGTGGTGAACCTACAAGAACGTCTATGCCATTAAAAATGCAACGCAATGGAAGATACGGTGGTGAACCCGTAAGAAAGTCCATGCCATTAAAAACGCAACGCAATGAAAACTGTAGGTAAGTTCAAGTTTTCATTAACTAGTAATTGACTAATACTTACTGGATTATTTATATTTATAGCAGGCAGTTACCTTCAAGGCATTTTTTTTTATTTTTGCGGTTTGGTGCATATTTTTGATAGATTAACGTTGTTCAGTTCACCCGAACCACTATTGATTAAGTGGAAAAGTGTAGAAGTGAGTGGGTAACTTACGTCCTCTATTTGAGCGGCTAACAAGAAATGGGTATTTTCTGGATTTAATCTTAATAATGTAAATCCGCTTGAAATTATATTCTTAATCAATGGAATTTTCTTTCTTAATAACCCATGGGGATAAAGAATCTTAAGAAAGATGCACAGACAACTAAGGAGAGCCCACTTACCTTAACGTCCCAACTTCTCCAACGTACAACAATAGCATACATATAACTAATAATACATAATTTGTCAGTTGGCATTCCTAAGCTTTAGTTTTATTGTTCTCCCCAATTGTTGTACAATCTGGTAGTTGTTTTACACAAGATTGAATGAATGAGGGTTAAACAAAGAGAAGATTTGCATGAAGAACTTTTTCATTGCTCTCTCGGCCCTTAACAGATCGAGAATGAAGTCGACTCTATGTTTATCGATCCTCAACAAAAACACCAAGTGCACATTCTTTTTTAATGGTTTTCTTCTCGTTGTTTCGTAGTTCTCTGTTCATTCTTTTTTTCTTTTTCTACGAATGCATGCGTTCAAATATCAGGATGGCCATAGCTTTTGGAGGGGAAGTCGTACAAAGAGATTTATCAATTGTAAAAAGAGATTATATTTCTTATAAATCATTGGAGAAATTTAAATGATAAATTTTGAATAAGAAAATATGGAATTCAATCATCGAGGAAATTTAAATAGACCATAGCTCACTAAATAATCCAACTAAAAAATAATCTAACTAAAATGAAACTTTCAGGTTAATCTCTCGGACTATCAAAAAGAAATCCACCTTCCAAACAATGGATTGTACATAAATAACATGCCATGCATAAACAAAATTAAACAACAAAATATTTGAATTACCTACACGTGAATAGATCAATACTGAGATTCCAAGCACATGAATGGCTTCCACAACTACAAATAAACTATCTTGATCACGAACCACCTACTTAAGGAAAAGTAGCGAAACAATGCATGTTATTACAGCCATAAAACCCTTAATTTTTGGGATACCTTCTAACCCATGATGACAAAACATAGATAGGATTCCTCATGAAACAATTGATCGAACCCTGGTCCTCTAATAGATTGAATTCACTAATAAAAGTCTGTGGATTGAAGATTGCTACTCTCCTTGTGAAGGTAGCTTTGAGAAGCTACAAGCAAGCCACTTGGAGGAGTGTTGCATGCCCAATATTTTTTTGCTTCCTAATGAACATCGTCTCATGTGCCATATGATTCAAACTAACACTTGAATTGATTGGAACTAACACATGCATTTGTTTTTGTGGGATGTTGAAAATTTAAAAGAATCAACAGTAGGAAAAAAAAGTAGTGTACAGCCGCTTTCACACTAGAAAGGAGGGAAAAGATGTGTGTTGCAATGGAGTAGTTATTCAGTCTCTTCTCCCATTAGACACCTTTTACATGCAAATCTATAAATGATATTGTTAGCATGATGCTTAGCATGTTACTTTTCATTAGATCATTGTTACAATGTCTTAAATTTCCTTGGTTTTCTCAATCTTCTAAAAAAAATTATTAAATAAATAAGCATAATATGCAGTGGCTTTTTTGGTCCTTACACCTTTTTTATTTATATTTATACATGGGAGAGAGCATATAAGGTAGTAAAATAATTCATTCAATTCATTTCAAAGCAATAAAATATATACATCTATATATAAACATAGATTTGTATGCCTACGTGCTATCATGGTCATGGAACGGCCTTAACATGCTATCATGGTTATGGAACGGGTGTTGTAATAAATTAAATATTTAAGAAGCTTTTACCAATTCAACAGAAGAGTGACAGAGAGATATGTTCATGTTTCTATCTCAATGATGGCACTCACATGCAGTTGCTTGACAACGAGTTCGATTTGGAATTCAAAAGCCTAAAAAAAAGATGATAATATTAAGTGAAAAATCTATTAAAAAAAAAGGAATTTCAGAAAACTAATAAATTATATTAAGTGAAAAATCTATTTAAAACAAAAAAAATTGGAATTTCAGAAAACTAATAAATTATCAAGTTTTGTTTTAACTTAAAATTCACTTCAACTTCTACTTATCTTTTTCTTTTCATTCAT
The DNA here is from genome assembly GCA_009831015.1 of Picea engelmannii. Lineage (NCBI taxonomy): Eukaryota > Viridiplantae > Streptophyta > Pinopsida > Pinales > Pinaceae > Picea > Picea engelmannii. The sequence continues at coordinate 229,143 of ML776561.1, read as the reverse complement.
GAGAAAAGGCAGGGGCTTGTTGCTTTGTTGCTCCCCTTGTTAACGTTGGATAATTTTCTACAAATCGAGGGATTATTGTAAAGTGAAGTAACATGGCATATAATCTCCCAAAAATAACATTAATAAGGATGGATTATTGTAAAGTGCAGTAGTATGGCAGTAGTTTAGTTGTTCTACGAAATGATTTTTTTCATCGGAATCTGGCAATATAAATTTATACGAATCATTATGTTTTGTTGTTTAAAATCCATTTCTAATTGCAGAAATGGATTCAACATGTTGAAAACCCCTGGGGCACTCGGATTATACATAAATAATCACTCAAATCTACGAATCTAACAATTTCTCACCAGATTTCGGGCAAATGTCCCTAGAAAAAATCATCATTTCGTAGAGCGTTTAGCCTACGGCTATAAGAAAATGTGTTATCAATTTTGTCAAAGAAAAAATATTATTGTAGAGTGAAGTAACATCGCTTTTAATTTCCCTAAAATATTATCAAGGATATATAAAATATAATGTTATCAATTTTGTCAAAGAAAAAATCATTCATAATACGACTCACAATTATTAGTTTAAAAACATCTCCATTGTTAGCATTGATATACTTTGTAGTTTTTGTTTTTATTTTCCTCCATTAAATATTAAACATCTATAACATGAAATTAGACCTTTACCATAGAGTGTTCATGTTTGGCAATTAAGAATAATTTATGCCATATATGAGAATATAAGGGGTCATCCTTATCTTGATTGTAGATTCGAGTTATTGAAGTGTCTAGCCACAAAGTCAATAGTTGACTTTGCGATTGGCCCCTTTGATGACCCAAATCAACAATTGGGATAAGCTAAGGTAATACAAGCATAAACTCTAAAAAAATAAAGGAGTTGAAACTTTACACAATTAAGCTAATAAAGAATGGAGTGAGTTAATTAGTGGATAAACTAGAAGTTCAAGAGGATGGAAATCCCCCTAGGACCAAAGAGTTTGTAATTGCAAGTGAAGGGAGGAAGGGCTTCACAAATTGGAGTTTCCATCTTTTTCATTCTCATGGATCTCATATGTATGTAAGGTTATCGTTAATGTATTGCTACCATATCTTTATGTAAAAGATTGTTTTTGCTTATCATCATGGGTTGTTCTTTGCTAGAAGAGGAGGTTGAAGTGTGGTCTCCAAACCCTCTTCACTTCTTTGATACCAAATTTGAATTACGATGTATTAAGGGTGTTAGCACTGACAATCTCCCTCAGATTGTGGGAGGATAAGCCCAGTACCCATCAGAGTTTTTGGTGGATGTTTGGTTTATATGAGTGGAGGTCAATGGACAAAACTCAATATATGAATGATGTTCAACACAGAACTGGACAAGAAATGTACAAGGAAGTGAGGGCCACAACTAACTTCAGTTAGTGAATTGATTTTAAGTGTGAGCAGAGGGAAGACTTAGTGAGAAAGGTGGACAAGACTGACATGGGCATCGGGCCTTCAAGCAGCTTGGAGAAGAAAAACTCAGACTCAAGATCACTCTTAATCTCAAGTTTCAGACACTGAAATATGTCCAAACAACACAATCATAATAACACAATGATCAAACCTGCATCAGCATGCAACTACAACAACTCAACTGGATCCTCCATGCTCGATCCATTTAGTGTAAGAGGGAAAAAGATCACAAGAAAGCTTACTGAAACTGGTCACGATACCACTGCAATCAAACCTACATTACAACAACATAACAACCCTCAACCGGATCCTCCATGCCCGAGTGTTTTAGCACAGTTTTTTACAAAGAGATGAAAAGAGGCGGACTTCTATTAATCTGAAAGTCTCAAATTCGATACATAACCAGAGAACAGTTTTGGCATCAAAACATTACAAAATAGGGAGCTCCGCTCAACCAGTTGATGACCTTAACAAAATATCAAAAGTACCTATTTATACTCAAACCAATCCACCACTACCAGGAGTGTGACCTGGCTACTACATTCAAAGCCTTTCATCTATGCTTTCTTCTGTCAGACTGAGCATGCATCCCTCTGTCAGACGCGAGCTCAGATCGACATGGGCTTGCAGGAAAAATTATCCATAGTGGTACCTCGAGTTGACAACTTTGTTTTCCATGACCGGCTCCTCCATACTTCTAATTACTGAGTGAGTCGAGGTATCAACCACCCGACCTACCTTCCATTAATTGCTTTTCCTCAGGGACTCATCGAGACTTAAACCTCAGGGGGTGGCCACGTGCTGCTCTCGGATAGGATGCCATATGAACACGAGATTATGGGGTAGTCAAAAGCGGTTTGTATTCAGAACGCTTTTGGGCCCGCAATCTATCACATTTCGCCGCGTAGCATTTTCACCATACCATGGTTTTCATTGCGGGACTGCTTAAGAAAAATATCACCCGAGCATGTTGTGTCCCCGCAATGGACTGTGGCCGTAGGTCTGGTCCTGATCTGCGATCTGAGCGCACCCACTAGATTTAGCGCCACTGCCAAGATTAATTGCCCACCAGCTTTAGGATCTGCCAAAAGTGTACCTTGGGATGGGGCGCTACTTTTGGCATTGAACAATAACAGCTCTCGGAGGATGATCTGATGTGGAGGCCCGATGTCACCATGTTGATATGTCACGGACAGAGAGGTGACATGTGTCACTCAAAAATAGACAGAAAGCATGTCTAAAATGCTTGAAACGAGTGCCATATGGCTGCACTAGACGGATGCCATGTGTTTGTGTCGACTGCTGACATGAACTTGGTGCTCCAAGGGTCGATCGCTAGCTCCTTTTCCTTTGGCTCCTTTATGTGCTTTTACCTGGAGTTGGTGATCTGATGACGTGTGTCTTCTTGAGATCGACGGTTGAGATCCCTTTCAGGACTCTGGGACTTCTGGCCTTCGGGAGGCATTGCCACTAAGATCAACGGTTCCCTGTTGATTTTGAGATCAATGGTCCACGCTTGCTTCGGGAGCTCGAGCTTGAGCTCTTCAGAAGTTTTATGCACTTCTCACTTTGAAGCTCCCGAAGCTCATTTCCTCAAACACTTGGATCGGTTGCCACCTGTCCCCCTCAAGATCAACGACTCATGCTTATTTCGAGGTTTTTCCCCGGTGCTATACTTCGCGCAACTTTAAGGTTTTGAATGTCGGTGAGCCGTTGATTTGAACTGCTCCAGGAATCTCCGCCGCTAAAAGGCTAAAATTGTCTTTTGCTTATGCATCAATCTCGAAACAGATTGTTTTAAGAAAGTTGTGCTTTGTGTTCATGGTTGTGGCCTGCACGATCAAGGATTTGGACGACTGGCTACGAGCTGAGAAAACAGGGAGACCAAGGCGCACAAACGAACAAGGGAAAACATAAAATGATTTTATCGGCCGAAGGGGGAAAACTTCAAGACTCAACCTGCGAAAAGGATAGAGACAGGGAAAAACTACAAACCTAGGTAGAAACCACAAACTCATAGGACTCTGACAAGTTCATGTGATAACATTTGGCTCCACAGGAGATGGCATGCTCCCTGTGAGCTGCCAAGAACAAGTAGTTCCAGTGCCTTAGTTGTTGGGTTATGGAGTCGAGCTCAAAACATTTCACCGAAGGCCGACATGTATACTATTCGACTTATAAAAAAGGAAAACAAACACACATGCTCCAGAAAGAGCTTATTTATGTACAGTCATAGGCTAACTAATTTTTACAAAGCATTAGGTGAAAGCAAACTTCCACCATAACCACCCAGACTGTTCGGTAGTATAATTCTTCTCTTTACTGCAAATAATCCATAAAAGGTAAGGGAAGTATGACATCATAAAGAAAACATGTATTGGAACACTGGCAATACCTCCAAATGATGACGATATGAACAATTTTGTAGGCTCCAATGCTTTTGGAAAGCATAGTTCCATATATAACCCCACAGGGTTACAAAATTTATAATCAGGAAGGCTCGACAGGTAAGAAATTACCTCCCACTCTTCATGGTTACTCACCTGTCGTTCGATGTTCTCATAATGTACAGGTAGGTAGAGGACTGATGCACGTCGGCTAATCCCAGGTGATACTTGCTCATTTGCAGGTTCAAGATAGGAGATAAACTGCACCTTTGGCTCCTCCATTTCTCCTTTGTCTGCTACGATAACATCTGCTAGTTGAGAGCAGGAAGTCTTTTCATGTATATCCATGGATGGCTCTTTCTCTCTATCATGCTGCTCTTGGTAGGAGCTTTCGCTTTCATAAGAAGATTGGCAACCTATGCTTTCTACTTCTGAATACTCTTCAGGGATAGGTGAGTGCATAACTCTTTTATCTTGCAAAGGAAAATGAGAAACCTCTAGATTCTTCTCTTCGATCCCAGGTGAAAATACATCATGGGGAACCTCTTGAAGGAAAAGAGAAGAATCCTCCTCCACAACCATTTCTTCTTTTAAATCTAAGACAACAGGTGTACCAGGGGCGGAATATAATGCATCTATGGCTATGCAATCATCAGCGCTATCATCAATCATATCTGGAAGGCCTTCTTCTTGGGAAATAAAAAGAGAAAAGCTTTCATCCACAACTGCAAAATACTTGCTTTTGTCCTTACTTTCTCTTTTAATCAGATCTTCACCAGACTCATCACACGAGAAAGACTCTATCATCTGTTGGATGTAGAATTTAAACTTCTTAAAATAGTCACCCAAAATAAGATGAGACAGGTAACTCTTCTCGTAATATGCATTGAAAGCATCATGAAAATCCTTCAAAGAATGGATACTAGCAACAAGGAGAGATTTACACTATTCACGAGCATCTCCCTCCAAAGAAAATTTGAACATCTTGATCAAGACATCCTCGTGAACAAATTCATGCTCAATCTTGCATCTATGAAAATTGAATAAGTGCTTACCAGGATCATCATGCTCGCTTCCTCTGAATCTCAGAAGATAATCATCCCATTCATTTCTATCTGGCACTAGATGTGGATAACCAGCTATGGCTCAGAAATTGAAAGGGGCAAATCTTGGAGCCAAGATAGCCGAGAGATGTGGCTCCCCTTTTCTCCTTCATGGTTCTCCCCAGGGTCAGATTCACAATCACCAAAAACATGAACCATGGAGAAACTTTGCTCTCTGTCATCTTCGTTGGGATATCCATCAACAATCGTTTGTTTTTGGTCAGTATTCGACATCACTTCTTCATCATAAGCAGGGCTTCCAAGAACATTTGTTTCCGGGACCGGAATATCCTCTGCATTTTCTTCGGTGAGCAAAATCTGCCTTCAATTCCTCTATACTTGCAGAAAGTGATTGTATCAGCTCCTCTGGGGGATGTCCCTCATTCTCACAGCTTTCGCAAGAACGAACTATGTCCTGAACACCATCTCTATACTCCTCACAACAGTTATGACAGATTAACTCAGAGGAATAATATTTTTGACAATGCTTATTGAAAGTTGCATGAAATTCTCCCCGGGAGGAGATGCTGGCAAGGGGTAAGGAGTGATACCACTGATGAGCATCTCCTGCTAATGAGAACATGAACATCTTCATTAATACATCTTCATGATGTATCTCCCACTGATGCATGATTTCATGAAACTCATGGAGATGTTGAGCAAGGTTGTCCTCTTTACGCTCTCTAAATATGGGCAAATAATCACCCCATTCATTTGGAGTAGGGACAACATTAGGAAAACCGGGAACAACAGAAAAATTAAAAGGAGCAAACCTTCGAGCCAAGATTCTTTCCATTTTGAACCAATGGAGTCACCAATTGATCCTTTAATCATGGAGTCCACTGGTGAAGGATATGTAGAATGAGTGTGTCTGGTCTTTGTTCACCGTCAAATACCAGATCCAATCGTTGTGTTCTCCCAGGGGGCTTTAGGTGTAGCCAGAGGCAGCCATACTGAAACAATGGAGTCTAGACAGTGGAGTCGTCACAGTGGAGTCACCAGGTGCAAATGCAATCTTCAATGGTTCTGATATCTGATGCACCTTCAGAAGCAGAAGCTCGTTGTCGTTCTACCCAGGGAAAAGTCTTCAATTCGTTCCCCGCCAACGACACCATGAATGTTAGCACTGAGAGTCACCCTCAAATTGCGGGAGGATAAGCCCAGTACCCATCCAAGTTTTTAGTGGATGTTTGGTTTATATGAATGGAGGTCAATGGACAAAACTCAATATATGATTGAAGTTCAACACAGAACTAGATAAGAAATGTACAGGGAAGTGAGGGCCACAACTAACTTTAGTCGGTGAATTGAGTTTAAGTGTGAGCAGAGGGAAGACTTAGTGAGAAAGGTGGACAAGACTATTATGGGCATCAGGCCTTCAAGCAGCTTCGAGAAGAAAAAAACAAACTCAAGATCACTCTTAAGCTTAAGTTCCAGACACTGAAATATGTCCAAACAACATAGTAATAACAACACAATGATCAAACTACATCACCATGCAGCTACAACAACTTGACTGGATCCTCCATGCTCGAGCCATTCAGTGTAAGAGGGAAAAATATCACGAGGAAGCCGACTAAAACTGGTCACAATACAGCTGCAATCAAACCTACATTACAACAACATAACAACCCTCGACTGAATCCTCCATGCCCGAGTGTTTTAGCACAGGTTTTTACAAAGAGATGAAAAGAGGTTGACTTCTATTAATCTGGAAGTCTCAAATCCGATACATAACCAAAGAACAGTTCTGGCATCAAAATATTACAAAATAGGGAGCTCTGCTCAACCAGTTGACGACCTTAACAAAATATCAAAACTACCTATTTATACTCAGACCAGTCCACCACTACCAGGAGTGTGACCTGGCTAGTACATTCAAAGCCTTGCATCTGCACTTTCTTCTGTCAGACTAAGCGTGCATCCCTCTGTCAGACGCGAGCTCATCTCGGCATGGGCCTACAGAAAAATTTGTCCACAAGGGTACCTCAGGCTGACAACCCTGTTTTCCACAGCCGACTCCTCCATACTTCTAATTACTGAGTGAGTCGAGGTTTCAACCACCCAATATGCCTTCCATTAACTGCTTTTCCTCGAGGACTCAACGAGATTTAAACCTCAGGGGGCGGCCATGTGTTGCTCTTGGATAGAATGAAATATAAACACGAGATTGCGAGGCCATCAAAAGCGGTTTGGATTCAGACCGCTTTTGGGCCCACAATCCATCACATTTCGCCACGTAGCATTTTCTCCATACCATGGTTTCCATTGCGGGACCACTTAAGAAAAATATCGCCCGAGCATGTTGTGTCCCCGTAATGGACTGTGGTCGTAGGTCTGGTCCTAATCTGCGATCTGAGCGCACCCTCTAGATTTAGCGCCATTGCCAAGCTTAATCGCCCACCAACTTTAGGATCTGCCAAAAGTGTGCCTTGGCATGGGGCACTACTTTTGGCGTTGAATAATAACAACTCTTGGAGGATGATCTGATGTGGAGGCCCGATGTCACCATATTGATATGTCGCGGACGGAGAGGTGACATGTGTCACTCGAAAATAGGCAGAAAGCATGTCTAAACACTTGAAATGAGTGCCATATGTCAGTGCTAGACGGATGCCACGTGTCTGTGCCAACTACTGCCATGAACTTGGTGCTCCAGAGCTCGGGTGCTAGCTCTTTTTCCTTTGGCTCCTCTATGTGCTTTTACCTAGAGCTGGCGATCTGATGACATGTGTCTTCTTGAGATCGATGATTGAGATCCCCTTCGGGACTCTGGGACTTTAGGCCTTCGGGAGGCACTACCGCTAAGATCAACGACTCCATGTTGATTTTGAGATCAATGGTCCATGCTTGCTTCGAGAGCTCGGGCTTCGGCTCTTCGAAAGTTTTATGCACTTCTCACTTCGAAACTTCCGAAGCTCATTTCCCCAAACACTTGGATCAACTGCCACCTGTCCCCCTCAAGATCAATGGCACATGCTTATTTCAGGGTTTTTCCCCAGCGCTATACTTCACGCAAATTTAAGGTTCTGAATGTCGGTGAACCGCTGATCTAAACTGCTCCAGGAATCACCGTCGTTGAAAGGCTAAAACTGTCTTTTGCTTATGCTTCAATCTCAAAACAAACTGTTTTAAGAAAGTTGTGCTTTGTGTTCATGGCTGCGGCCTGCACGATCAAGGATTTAGACAACTAGTTGCGAGCTAAGAAAATAGGGAGACCATGGCACACAAACGAACAAGGGCAAACAGAAAATGATTTTATCGACCGAAGGGGGGAAAACTTCAAAACTCAGCCTGTGAAAAGTATAGAGACAAGGCAAAACTACAAACTTAGGTAAAAACCACAAACCCACAGGACTCTTACAAGTTCATGTGATAACAAAGGGGTCATTCATTCAATAGAAGGATGCATTTATTACTTTAATCTCATATTTGATACCTTGTGTGGTCGCAAGATGTTGATGGATGTGTTGTTGTGTCTCTCCTAAACATTACATGTGGTTGTTACATATATATTAGATTTATTTATGACTGATAATACTTGTTGTTTGGTGGTTTTATCATGTCTTCTTCATCAACTTTCAAGCTCCATTTGTTACCTAGACTCTATAGCCCAAGGACATGGCGTTGGGTCTTGCTTGGCTTCTCCATATTACCTTAAAAGACTTAAGCACCAATTTCATTATGCACAAGGTGCCTAATGCGATCTTCCACTGGGTAGGTAGTGTTAAAGAGACTAATCTATCAAGTGTCAAGGGAGGGAAAAAATTGAGATGCAACCAAAAAGACGAGGATTGAGGCTAGGGTTTATGTATAATGGAGTTAGTTTTCCCTATTTGGCTAGGGTTTTCATTATTTTTTCTTACTATGGATTGATATGAGGACGCTTTGGATTACTTGGATGATTTATGGGATGAAAGCCAATTTTTTGTTACTTATTTCAAAGAGAGGTCACTTGTTGGTAAGGATAGATCATAAGGGATTGTATGGGGTATTTAGGCCCTAATGTCCAAGTTCCAGGGTCAAACCCTAAGGTGAATAGTTGGACTTCAGATGTTTCAATTAGAGGTGATAAGGGTCATTATCGAGATGAAGGATTACATCCTCGAAACTTTGGTTATGGTAGAATGTGGATCTCGAGGGTATTGTGTCAGAGTCCTCACGTATGTGCAAAGGTGATAATCCCAGATGTTAGTATGGTATGGGGTTTGAGAGATTTTGCATGGAGGATAGGAGTGTGACTTTAAGGAAGTCATGGGTTATTTGTTCTTAGAAAGATTATGTTTGAATGTGAGTTCTTCATTGTTCTTGGGGCTATGTTAGTGATTTTCAAAGGTAGGTTTATCTAGTGGTAAGGTTCATGACAATCTGGTTCTCATTGATCTCCCTCGAGGTGAAGAGACTATTGGGAGTAGTTGTGGGTTAGAGATTAATGTTTTGAGCCTAGATGCAAAGAGAGGTAATTCTTGTCCTATGGATATTTTTACTTTATGGGGTGAGGGTTTACTGAATTTGATCAAGTTGATTTTGGTCATGTCAAAGGCATTGGTAGGGTTGGTCCTTCGAGGAATATTGTAGAGCAGGTTAGGTAGGCAATTAATTCCAAAGTTCACAGTCATCTGTCAAATGTTTTGATTTGGGAAAATCAAAATATTACATAAGTGGTGCCAACAGGGTGACTATGTGTTCACATAAGGAGAAGTCAGGAGAGAGTGTAAATAGTAAGGGTGGTTTGAAGAAGAATAGCAATCCTCCAACTGAATGTGATAGGGAGGCTATTTCTTTCAAATGTGGTGGCATTGCCAGAGGTGACGTTGAATGAGCTATGTCAAAGAAGGGGGGGTAATAGAGTTAAGGAGTTAGGTAGAAGGAACCAGAAGAAGTGTGTAAAACAATGGAGCTCCCTAGTCTAGTTAGTCTTTAGCGAGGATATAAAAATCCATGAGGTGGCAGGCTTGGCTTCTTGAGCACTTGTTGGTTGATTTCATGGTGGGAAGGTGAGTGAGTTGTCATTAAGGTTATGGATACAGGATGAAGGGGTTCCTCAATTAGGATACTCTCCAAAAAAGTTCATCTTGACCCAAGGCTAGCTAGGGTTCCTTTTCAGATCTCGGGATGACTCAAGAAATATTTTGGCCCATCATTAGAAATGTGACTCTACTCTATTAGTACTTAAGCAATGGTCCCCTTTCTTTGATTTATGTTTGAGGAGGACTGATATCACTCCTATTTAGGTGAAATGTTCATGTCTGCCATTGGATTTCTAGTCGTCGGAGGTTTTTAAGGAAATTAGTGTTGGGTTGGGCTCCTTTGTGAAAGTGGACATGATCTTCTTGGATACTAGCATCATGTATGTTGCATGTATCTTAGTTTCCCTTAATTTAAGGGAGGGCCTTGCAGCTAAGATGTCTCTACAAAAGGGTTCTCATATTTTTTCTCAACCTTTGGACTATTTAGGGGTGCCATTTAAATGTATAAGATTTCATAGATATTGTAATATGCCAGATATAAAAAGTATGCAGCACAGAAAAAAAATGCTAGAAATGGCAGAAGAACAACAATATAACCAGAACAACACCACAATAACACCAAAATGATATCAGAATAACACCAGAAAGAGCACTTCGATTACTGAGAGCAATGTTCACTTGCCTCTTCGAGGGGGCAACCTCCAGTAGAGCAGAGCTCTATTACAATAATATCCAAGACAACCGTTCTCATACCCTAGACTCCTATTTATACTAAATATGTTTATCAAAAGAACTATTTAGAGGAAGATCCTTCTAGAAGCGGAAGCTTCTATTAGGTCTTCTTACATTCCACTTATTCTTCCTGATTGCTAGGCCTTATTAATATTGACCTTTATTACATCGGAATATATTATTCTACCTACGTGAGGGGTTAGGTACCTAACATGTCCTCCCCCTTAAAAACATCCTTGTCCTCAAGGCTTGAGATGTGGAAATTGTTGTAGAATAGTAGTTGGTTCCCAAGTGGCATCTGCTGGGGTTGTATCTTTCCATTGGACTAACACTTCCTTGATGGTTCACTAACGCAGGCGATGCTCACGCTGGTCCAAAACTGCTTCTGGCTTAGCCAAATGGAGCCTTCTTCGTTCAACTCAGGAAGGTTGGTTTGAGTTTGGCACTTAGTTCCAATCACCTTCTTTAAGCAGGAAACATGAAAAACAAGATGTATCTTAGAATGACAGGGAAAAGCTAATTGATAGGCCACCTGTCCCACAAGCTTGAGAACGGTATAAGGACCATAAAATTTGGGCGCTAGTTTTTGACAATGGTCAGCCTTGAGGGAATTTTGCTTGTAAGGTTGTAATCGAAGAAACACCTGATCCCCTTTTGCAAATTGATATTCCGAGCGACCTTGATCTGCTTGTTGCTTCATGCGATTATGGGCCATGACCAAATTCTCTTTGAGGGTACGGAGAATAACCTCTCAAACTATAAGTTTTTGGTCAATCGTCTGGACCTTCGAGACACCTGGTAAATATGAGAGAACTGAAGGTGACTTTTGTCCATATAACGCTTCAAAAGGAGTCATGTAGGTAGATGTATGGTATGAAGTGTTGTACCACCATTCAGCTAGTGGTAACCATTGAGCCCATTGATTTTGCTTTTTCGATTCAAAACACCTCAAATATGTTTCCAAACACTTGTTGACAACTTTAGTTTGACCATCAATCTAGGGATCATAAGTTGTGCTGAGATGTAATTGGGTGCCTTGTAGCTTGAACAGTTCTTGCCAAAAATTGTTGGTGAAAGTTGGGTCGTGATCAGAAACAATAGAATGCGGCATGCCATGAAGCTTGAAGACCCGATCCATGAAAAGATGAGCCACAATGGATGTTTTAAATGGGTGTTGAAGAGTGCATAAATGAGCATACTTGGAAAGGCGATCAACTACCACCATGATGACTGATTTATTGCTCGATTTAGGTAAGCCTACAATAAAATCCATAGAGATGTCCTGCCAAATAGCAGGTGGAATCGAAAGTGGTTGTAGTGTGCCAGGATATTTGACTGTTTTTCCCTTGTTGCGTTGACACACATCACATTTAGCCACAAAATTACGAACGTCATGTTTCATACCATCCCGGAAAAAGGAACGTTTGACCCTGTCATAGGTTTTGGTAAACCCGAAGTGCCCAGTTGTGGGTGTAGCATGAAGCTCAGAAAGTACCGTGGATTTAAGTTTTGATTGTTTACTTAAATACAAGTGGCCTGTGTATCGAAGCTCCTCATGGAGCCAAGAGTACCCTGGGGAAACTAGAGAATTGGTATGCAATTGTTGTATCAGATGCAAACTTTTGGGATTGTGTAGCCATTCTTGGTGAACGACTTGGAGCCAATCTGGTACAATGAAGGAGAGAGAAAAAATGAACCCTTCATCTTCATATTTTCAGGAAAGTGCATCTGCAACCACATTGTCTTTGCATTTCTTGTAAATGATCTCATAATCATATCCAAAGAGCTTAGTCACCCATTTTTGTTGCTCTAGGGAGGAAATGTGTTGTTCCAGAAAATACTCGAGGCTTTGATGATCTGTCTTAATTCGGAAGCGTTTCCCCAATAGATAAGGGTGCCAAAGATCAACAACATGCAAAATAGCCAACATTTCCTTTTCATAGATTGATTTGCCCAAATTTCATTTAGATAGTTGTTTGTTGGTAAAGCCCAAAGGCCGACCCTCTTACACAAGGACATCGCCAATTCCTTTCCTTGAAGCATCACATTCCAGGACAAAGGTCTTTGTGAAATCAGAAAGGGCCAGGACTGGAGTGGTGCACATGGCCATCTTCAAGGTTTGAAAATCTGAGCAGCTATTGGAGTCCAGGTGAAAGAATTCTTTTTAAGGAGTGCAGTGAGAGGGGCCGCAATCTTTCTATAATTCTTAACAAACTTGCAATAATAACCTATTAAGCCCAGAAATCCACACAAGCTTTTGAGATTCTTTGGGTGAGGCCAGTCTTGCATAGCTTCAATCTTTTTAGGATCCACCTTGATGCTGTCCTTACCAATAAGATGACCCAAGTACTCGACTTTTGAGGCGCCAAAAGCACATTTAGATTGTTTCAGGAAAAATTGGTACTGAGAGAGTAGATGGAGAACTCGATCCACATGAGTAATATGGTATGTTGAGGTTTTGCTATAGATGAGGATATCATCAAAGAAAACTAAGACAAAATGATAGAGAAAAGGACGGAAGACATGATTCATGAGGCTTTGGAAAGTGGAGGGGGCATTACACAAGCCAAAGGGCATGACCAAAAACTCATAGTGGCCCTCATGAGTTCTAAAGGAAATCTTAGGAATGTCTGCCTCTTTCATACGGATCTAGTGGTAGCCAGAATGAAGATCAAATTTAGTAAAGAACTGGGCACCACTCAATTCATCCAAGAGTTCATCAATGACAGGAATGGGAAATTTGTCTTTAATGTTGAGTTTGTTGAGGGTGCGGAAGTCAGGACACATGCACCATGAAACTTATTTCTTCATGACCATGACCACAGGAGAAGAGTAGGGGCTCATACTAGGGCGGATAACACCTATGTTAAGCAGTTCTTGAACCATTTTCTCAATTTCATTTTTTTGCGAAAAGGGGTGACGATAGGGATGAATATTGGGAGGAAGGCTTCCTGGGACAAGGGGAATGGAATGATCATGAACACCACAGGAAGGAGGGAGTCCTTGGGGAGTGGAGAAAACCACTTGATGTTTAGATAGGAAGGATTGGAGGTCTTGCGGCATAGAGGGTGTCTTAGTTGCTTGTATGGCATGGAGTTGGGAAATAACTCCCAAGTGACCTTTTTTGAGTAGCTTTTCCATGCGATGGGAACTAATGATCTCAAGGGAACAGATGGCGATGCCTTGGAACTTATATTGTTGGCCCTCCTGGTTGAATTACATGGTTAATTCCTTAAAATCCATGAGAATGGGACCCAAATTCCTTAGCCAGTCTGCACCCAACACAATGTCACAACCGCCCATGTCGATAGCAAACATATGATATTTTAGGTGGTAGTTACCAATTTGGAGACGCACATTTTCACAATGCCCTCCACATTTCATGGACCCGCCATTGGCAATCATGATTTGGAAATTATTGACTACATGGATATAACAATTAGTTTCTTGGGCAATACAACGATGAATAAAATTATGGGTGCTTCCACTATCAACAAGAATGATGACCTTCCTATGCTTGATGTAGCCAATTAGTTTGAGGGTTTGGGGAGCAGAGAAGCCAGTGAGAGCATTTAGGGAAATGACTGGTTCTACTTTGGGAGGGTTTGAGGGAGGGGTTATGTCAGTGGATTCAGGTGACTCAGACACAAGAGGAGCTTCGACATCCTCTTCCAAAACATCCTCCGAGATGGCCATAAAAAGCTTTTGTTCCTTACACTTGTGTCCCGAAAAATATTTGTTGTCACAATTATAACAAAGACCTTTGAGTCGACGTTCAACCATTTTGGCCCTGGTCAATTTTTGGCTCTTTAGTGGAGTAGAAGGAGGAGTGGGATTTACTGGTTTAGTGCAAGGAATAAAGGGGGGTTTCCAGTTTTGAGAAGAGACAACCTGTTGTTCTTCTTTAGATCGTTTAGTAGCCTCCACCCAACTTTGAGGCCGAGCCATGAGGACATGGGCATAAATCTCATCCTTGAGGCCACTAATAAAACATTCTCGGAAAAAAGCATCATACATGCCCTCTATACGAAAAGCCAGTCACTCAAAAGCAGCTATAAAGCCTTCCACTGTGCCAGATTGTTTCAACTTTGTCAAACGGCCTAAATGGTTGGTGTCAGTGTCAAAGCATTCATAAAGCTTTGCCACAAAGTTTGTCCAAGCAACATACCCTTGACGGGTAGTTTTTCTCCATTGACACCATTGTGAACATTCTTGATCTAGATGGAGCACACCATACCGGAGTTTTACCAAGTCATCTATAATGTCGTACAAAGAGAAATAATGTTACATTTGAGTTACCCAACCAGTGGGATCCGAGCCATCAAATTTGGTCACATCCACACGTGGAAGGCGTGGGTCACGCTGAAAGTGATGGGGATGAAAATTATGGGAACAAGAGGAAGTTTCATCTTCGGTATGCAAAGGTGGGTTAGATAAAGGGGGATCTGTAGGGATGTGCAACTTGGTGTAGATCATGGAAGCGACATATTTAAGTTGGGTAGTAATGTCTTGTTTGAGGCCTTCTTTGAGTTCCTCGATTGAGGCGATGATGGAGGAATGCTTGTTTGTATTGATGGTGGCAATATTGGCATTGATCCATCTCACTTCTTGTTGGGTCTCTATGAAATTAGATTGCAATGTATTGAAGCGAGCTTCCAAGTCTTGGCTACGGGTATGGGCCATGATGATGAGGGAATTGAAAAGGGGCGGTTGGGGTCAAAATTTTTGTTGAAAAATGATAGATATGAATGTGATTAGGGCGAAGAGATAAATCCAATGGAATAGGTCTCAAATAATGGTGCAGTTATACACCTGCGGAGTTATACTCCGGTCTGAAGAATACTACAGTGATGAAATTCCCAAATGCTTAATCAAGAATAAATGTGTAGTGATTCGACAACTCAAATGCAGAAGACACAGTTGTGCGGCAATAGATATTGTATGTTATTTTTTTTTTCCATCCCTAAGGGTTAGGTATTCAAGGGTTCTACAGACAAGGGTTTGCCTTGTGCTATAGCTCTTTAATATACGTGTGGGGTCCAACAATAGTACTCGGCCCAATATCTCAGGGCACCAACTAAGGAGGCTAGACTGTGTCCTTAGTCATACTACCCGACTACCCAGGTACTAGAGAGTATCTTCCCGAGTGTTGTTCTCGGTGGCACTATAGTAGTAAGGCGGCCGATCAGTTTATCTAAAGAGGGCTTCAAGAAATCTAGGTCGATCTGTATACAGGTGTTGTCTGATGCGCTACCACTTGAAGGGGTACCAATAGGGGTTACAAGGGTGGCCAACAGATGTGCGCTTAAGTACCACTTGTATTTCCTACGTGTATGAATCCACGACCGTGAGTTTATGCACGTAACAACAGATCTTTGTAGCTTAAAGACGTTAGAATACGTCTCTACCCTGAAAAAAATTAACCCACATTTTTTTGCCAAGGAAAGTGCTCTGATACCACTTGTAATATGCTAGATATAAAAGTATGCAACACAGAAATAAAATGCTAGAAACAACAGAAGAACAAGAATATAACCATAACAACACCACAATAACACCAAAATGATATCATAATAACACCAGAAAGAGCACTTCGATTACTGAGAGCAATGTTCACTTGTCTCTTCGAGGGGGCAACCTCCAATAGAGCAGAGCTCTATTACAATAATATCCAAGACAACCGTTCTCATACCATCGACTCCTATTTATACTAAATATGTCTATCAAAAGAACCATCTAGAGGAAGATCCTTTTGGAAGCGGAAGCTTCTATCAGGTCTTCTTACATTCGACTTATTCTTCCTTATTATTAGACCTTATTAATATTGACCTTTATTACATCGGAATATATTATTCTACGTACGTGAGGGGTTAGGTCCCTAACAGATATGGGCATATAGCTTTGGATTGTGATTTTCCTTTTAAAAAGAATATATGGGTATGGAAGGACCAAATGGTGTAGGGAGGAGAGGCCACCTCCAATTATTGTCGATTCAAAGCCTATCGAAGAATGGTAGATGGAAGTATGGTTTAAGTCTCATGAGGAGAAAAATGTTTTGGAGGTGAATGTCAGTGGGGAGGAAAATGAAAAGGTTGTAAGTCTAGTGATGGAAGACCCAATAGAAATTTACTTGTCTATAGGAAGTAGTTTACCAACAAAGGAAGCTCGACTTGATTCTACTATATGTAGTATTAAAACTGATAAGTCCATTTAAGACTTGGCCCCACCAAATTTACAATATCCTTCTTTTAATTATGGAAAAGTTGGGATTGTAAATAATTATGGGGATAGTTCCAAGGGCTTCTCTTGGTCTTTGAATGGTTAGGTGGGGTTTAGTTAATCTATGGAAAAAGATGTTGTAGGTCTTCCTATAAAGGGGGTTGGTTTTGTTGAGGGTGTTTCTATTGGTTCTGATTCCAGTGATGAGAATGTTGAGATTTGAAATCAAATTAGGGAGGAATCTGGTGTGGAAGGTAATACATATAATTTAACATACAAGGAGGAGGTTGTTGGTGATGATGATGGAGTGGTTGAAGGGGGGTTGGGATATGTTGAAGGTATATATCAAAAAGGCCCTAGTAGAGCTAGAAGATCAAACTTGTGTATTGCTCAAGAGAAGGCTCTTTATGAAGTATTGTCAAGTAAACAATATTCTATTTTGGGGGCTCTTAGAGTCAATAATGCCCATGTAAGAGGTGCCTCATGATTTGTCTTTCCTTAAATTGTAGAGGGTTAGGTAGTCTAGTTAAAATATGAGCCCTAAGGAGACTTTTGGAGTCTCGAAACCTTGATATAGTGTCACTTCAAGAACCCTTGGGTGATGGAGAAAAAAATATTATGGATTTGGAGAAACTTTTTGGGGTTAGAAATTAATTTTTAGATGTTAGTGGGAGATCGATAGAATTGATTACTGGTTGGAGGGCTAGGGTTTTAGCCTATTCTAATTTATGGTATTTAAACTCGGGTTTGGAAGTAGACTTATAGTCTCTGGATCTGGATACAAGTTT
This sequence comes from Picea engelmannii, assembly GCA_009831015.1. Taxonomy (NCBI): domain Eukaryota; kingdom Viridiplantae; phylum Streptophyta; class Pinopsida; order Pinales; family Pinaceae; genus Picea; species Picea engelmannii. The sequence continues at coordinate 211,499 of ML776561.1, read as the reverse complement.
TATAATCTTGAATATATATGGCCCTTATGTTGAGAGGGTAAATTATTGGGAGAAAAAGTTTAGATTGAATTCCATCAAACAGAAGAATGTTATTGTAGGGGGAGACCTCAATTTTTCAATTGGTAGGTTTGAAATATGGTTTCTCTTTGCTTGGCTTGATCTATTATTCAATTTATTTATGAGAAAATTGATGGAGGTGGGGTTATATGATGTGGAATCTAATAAGATAAGACCTACTTGGAGAAACAAGCAGGTAGGAGAGGACATGATAGCTAAGATAATGGATCATTTCCTTTCATCAAAAGATATGATAAATGACTGAATGAGGGTTAGGCAATGGGTTGGATCGGGGGGAATCTGGTCATTTTCCCATTTTCCTTGAGATCAAAACATTGGGGAGATAACCTCTAAGTCCTTTCAAGCTTAATTCAATGTGGTTGGAGGAGGAATATTTTGTGAATTTGGTCAAAGGGAAGTGGATGCCCTATGAATGTTTTAGCCTCTTTATAGTTTGAGGACAATTTCAATAGGATCAGGAAGGAAGATTTACACTAGGCTCGTCAGAAAAAAACCAAGGGATGAGTAGGATATTGCGGCTATTGAGACACAGATAAATGATTTATATTTTCAAGAGTTGGTTGGTTTACCCAATGAGGAGTAAAAGAGTAGGGTAAACTTATTGATGATTACAGCCGCGTGATACATCCTCTAGGACATATACTAAGTGAGTCGGCCAGAGAGAGAGCCCATGAGTTGGGTGTGCAGTTCCTCTCTGAGACGAAGATGGAACGTTGTGTGCCACTATGTAGGGAATATGCCCATGAGCTGGGTGTGTCGTTCTCTTTGAGATAGAGATGGAACATTGTGTGCTCCTAAGAAGGGAACATGCCCATGAGATGGGTGTATCGTTTGAGATGAAATGATGTGTACCTCTGTGGGGGGTGAAGGAGCCCATGTGATGGGTTTATTGTTCTCCTATGTGTAGAGACTTTAGATGATGTGATACTCCAGATGATTCTCTTCTGAGACTCAGTGAGATGGATATCTGTTGAGTAGGACGTTCATGTGGCTGAGCACAGGTGGATGTGATCTAAGTGGTTGAGCACTAGTGAGTGTGTATCCCGATGATTCTCCTGTGAGATGCAGTGAAATAGAGATCTGTTGACTTGGATGTCCTTGTGGCTGAGCACAGGTGAGTGTGCCCCTAGTGGCTGAGCACTAGTGGGTGTGTGAGATCCCTTGTTATATTGTCTAAGAGTCAGACTTACCTGTAACCCTAATTGTGATGTAAAGGGTACAGGTCGGCCCCACCATAAAGTGAAAGATAATTAATGTAAAAGATAATTAATATGGTAATTATTAATTATATTTTGAATTATTGAGGTCATCCCTGTTGTGCCAATAAACACCACTTTTGATGTGTCCAATCTAATATAAATAAAGGTGATTTCCCCATTGAGAAAAAATAAAAACACATGTGAGTTTGGAAATTTCAATAAGTACTTATTCTAGGGTTGAAGTGCGCACCTCTCTTGGGCGCTAGCCTTCTTGTTTTTGTGAGCACCCTTTTATGTGCTAAGATTATGGTGTGGGAGGTCTTTCTCTTGAAGAATATAGCAAAGGATTGGCTGGGTTTTCTTCCCTTGTTGAGAAGGGTTTCCCAGGATACTTCTTGTGTATTTGTGCATGGTATTTCTTCTTATGATCTTGGTTACTACAACAAATTGTTTATGGTGTAACTGCAATTGTTTATGATTCAAGTAAAATGTTAAAATTGGAATAAACTTCATGCTCGAGCCTAGGATATTTAGACACTTAGGATTTAGTTAAGATCTACTTGGTCTAATGTGTCATTAGGTAAAAGTGTGTTTCTTAGTGTGTTTCTTTAGTATGCATTTGTAGTTAGGAAATCTGATGGTCACGACATGTTCCCGACATAGAGTGATCTAGCGGTTCGTATTCTCCTCAATCTTAATGGCCATTGATCCGTGGCTTAACACTCGATTGGTCCATGATCTCTATTTAAAGAGCATGGAGGGTCATTTGCCGATGATCGATTGTGAGAAACTCTCTTGTAAAATCTCTCTGTAATCTTTTTCTTTTGCATTAATAAACTTCTCTAAGTGGTCACGTTGGCTGGGGCCATGGATGTTTCCTCGTAGGGGTTTTACCATGTCAAAACATCGGCGTGTTGATCTTTGATCTGGTTGTGTGAGTGGTTATTGAAGGTGTTTGTCCTTTGTTGGAATACCTATGTTGTCAAACATGGTATCAGAGCATGTTCGAAGACCCGCTCATGTTATAGATCGAGATCGTGAAGCCGAGTTGCATCATCTCCATTTTCTGTCATTTTCGTACATTTCTGGGCTAAGAGGACTATTCCATTGTGTCTAGAGCTCTCATTTCAGTCAGGAACACTTTCGTTTCACTCGAAAAGGTTTCCTTTTGCCCAAGATACGACCATTTTCAGTCAGATCCGGAGGTATAAAGCCTCAATACACATTTTTAAATTTTTTTGCAGAGTATTATTTTGGTTTTATATTATTTGTTTCCGAGTTGATACTCTATTAAGATCTGCATATGCTCTTTGCCCCGCGCCCTGTTCAATCTCGACAAATCAGAAACAGATAGGAAAATGTGCATATTCCGGGTAAGCTAACCGAGATCTAACCCTTGTTGTCATCGAGAAACGAAATTTTTTTCTTGTGTGAAAATAGTTTTTTTCTAGCATGCTCTCCAAGGTCGTCTTCAACAACAACAAGAACAATCCTCTTGCGAAACAATACAATATGTTTTGCTAGACCATTTGGTTAAAAGTTGTCTTATTAAGTAAGAGGTCTTGAGTTCAAGTATCTCTTTTGTTACTTTTTTTGAAAAAGTTCATGCTAAAATTGTAAAGTGTATTTCATTTCAAGTATAAAAGTGAATCACTATAAGTAGCTTTAATATTTTATTTTTGAATTATTTATTTTGCATGCAACTTTTCTTTTATAAAGTAACTTCATTGTAAAAGTGATCCCCACTTCTCTTTATAAAAGTGGGTCACTTCATAAAGCAACTACCACATGGTCCTTTGGTTACCATTTATGCATTTTTTAAAAAGGGCATAACTCTCACATCCAAAGTCCGTTCCTAGTGTCGTTTTTTTTTTAAACGCATAATTTTTCGAGATGTTTCCATCCAGATCATTAGTTTCAGATTTTAAATCCAAATTATCTAGATATTTAATATGGCTTCTTTCAGTAATCTTTTGCTTACTAGCACCAACTACTTCCAATGAAAATCTCATATGGAAGATTTATTAAGAAGTAAGGACTTGTACTAGATTACCTTGGGAAAGGAAAAAACACCCACTGATGATGATAAGAAAGTCAAATGGGCTAATAGGAGTGACGAAGCACATGGACTAATCAGAATGTCCATCTCTCCTGATTTAAGGTTCCACCTTAAAGAAATTGATGACCCCGAAGAAGCTTGAGAAAAGATTGAATCTGTGTTTGGTAAACTCAAAATTATTTGAGCACAACAACTAGAAAATAAAGTACTCACCTTAAGTCCAAGTGATTTTTCTTGCCTTGAAGACTATCTACCTAAGTTTAAAACACTCAGAATTTTATGTGAAGAATGTGAGATAAAAATGGAGGAAGAACATTGCATATATCTTATTCTTTCTATGCTAGGTATTGCATATTCTATGTTTGTATCTCCCTTTTATGCCATGAAAGAGGCTCTAGGGAAAGCTTATCAAAAACCCACTCTTGAGTCCTTTTGTGCTGCTTTGATTAGAGAGGAAGATAAGCTTGTACAACTTGGAGTGATCAACACTGCAGGTACCTCCAACAAATCCTTAGTTGCTCATCATAAAGATAAACCCAAGTATTCCAAGAAGCAACATCCTCACTACAACAACAAGCAATATAAGGGTCCCAAACCCGCTCAGACAACTTCATCTCCTAATGGTGACAAATGAGAAAAATATAAAAATAAGAAGACTAATAGACATTGCAACTTTTGTGATAAAGATGGTCATGATGAGTCCAAATGTTTCAAGAAGATGGAAGCTTTAGAAGCAACGATGAAGAAGCACAACATTAATATTGATTCTATTTCTTCTTCTTCTTCTCATGGACATGCACTTTCCGCTTCTAGTTTCTCCTTCAATACAACTTCTACTTCTTCTGATGAGTGGCTTATTGAATCTAGAGCATTTTATCATATGGCTAAGGATAAAGACATATTTTCTGCTCTAAATGAATGTAACACCACAAAAATATTTGTTGGTGATGATAGATCTCTTAGTGTTGTAGGATATAAAAGAGTTTTCACCTCACCAAGTTGTAATCAATGATCTAAAAGATCATAAGCATGTTCTTGCAACTTGAATTGGTGATGATATTACCAGGTTGTACAAGTTTGACAACTTTGGGTCATCATCTTTTTCATCAGTTTTTGTTGTTCATAACAATGACTTGAACAAACTTTGACATGAGTGGTTTGGTCATCTAAAATATTGCTCATTGCAACAACTATGTAATCAACAGATGGTGATTGGTCTTCCTCCTGTTTCATGTAGAGATGGTGTTTGTGTCGGTTGTGTTCTCGACAAACATCATCAGGACAATTTTGACAAACGTGCC
>ML776561.1:141988-195613 GCA_009831015.1 Picea engelmannii | reverse complement strand
TGATATTGGAGCCTGAAGCCATCACTGACACAAGAATTCGCCAACTGAGGAATAGATCCATTTCAGAGTATCTCATTAAATGGAGGAAACTACCAGCTGAAGATTCCACTTGGGAAGATGAGTTTTTTATACAGAAGCATCCATAGTTACTCAAGCGTTGCGGACAACACTTGTCTCAAGGGGAGGGGCATGTTAAGCCCTAATATTGGCTCATTACCACTTAATTGGGGCATATTAGATTAGTAATGTTATTTTAATTATGTCGGCTTTAGGCCATTAGTTGTAATTTAGATTAGTAATGTTATTTTATTTATGTCGACTTTAGGCCATTAAACCTCCTAGTCTCCTATATATACCAATGAGACATTTTCATTTTGAATCATCTTGGACCGGAACATTTAAGTGGGGTAAAAGGAGGTTGCCCCCTCGAAGAGGCTTATTATCTGAAATTATCTCTTTTTCAAGGCGTTGAGTACTTTTCCTGAGGTTTTTCTATGCTATATTGATGTTTGGTTCTTAACAGAAACATGTATTGAGATACCTACGAGGCACAATTGGATATGGCCTAAGATACGCCTCCAGTGTAGACTTGAGTTTGCAGGGATATGCTGATGCAAATTGGGTAGGGAGCATAGTGGACCAGAAGAGCACATCCGGTTGTTGTTTTACCTTGGGGTTTGTTGTGGTTTCCTGGTGCAGCAGGAAATAAAGCTCTGTGGCCTTGAGTACCACAGAAGTAGAGTATATAGCCTTGAGTGTGGCAGTCTGCGAAGAAGTGTGGCTTCGCAAGCTTCTGACATATTTATTTGATCATGAGATGGATCCTGCCATTATTCATTGTGATAACCAGAGCTGTGTGAATCTCTCTGAGAACCCTATGTTTCATGATAGATCAAAACACATTGGGATAAAATATCATTATATCAGAGACATGCTGCAGAGGAAAGAAGTACACGTCCAATACCTTCCTACCCATGAGTAGATTGCAAATATCTTCACCAAACTGCTTTCCAAGACAAAGTTCGAGTACTTATGTGAGAGACTTGGCCTAGTGGAGAATACCTCCTTGGCTGAGAGGGAGCATCGATGACTACAACCAAGATGAAGTTCGAGTACTTTCGTGTGAGACTTGGTCTGATGGAGAATGCCTCCCTAGCTGAGAGGGAGTGTTGATGATTACAGATGCCTGAGACATCCTCCAGGACACAAACTGAGTGAGTCGACCTGAGAGAGAGCCCATGAGTTGGGTGTGCCCATAAGATAGGTGTGTAGTTCCTCTCTGAGACAGAGATGGAACATTGTGTGCCCCTATGTAGGGAAGATGCCCACGAGCTAGGTGTGTCATTGGCTCTGAGACAGAGATGGAACGATGTGTGCCCCTGAGAAGGGAAGATGCCCATGAGATGGGTGTATCATTTGAGATGAAACGATGTGTACCCCTGTGAGGGGTGAAGGAGCCCATGTGATGGGTTTATTGTTCTACTCTATGCATAGATTTGAGATGATGTGATACTCCAGATGATTCTTTTGTGAGACTCAGTGAGACAGAGATATGTTGAGTAGGACGTTCCTGTGGTTGAGCACAGGTGGATGTGATCGTAGTGGCTGAGTACTAGTGAGTGTGTATCCTGATGATTCTCCTGTGAGACGCAATGAGATAGAGATTTGTTGACTTGGACATCCCTATGTCTAAGCATAGGTGGATGTGCCCCTAGTGGGTGTGTGATATCCCTTGCTATATTGTCTAAGAGTCAGACTTATCTGTAACCCTAATTGTGATGTAAAGGGCACAGATCGGCCCCACCATAAAGTGAAAGATAATTAATGTAAAATATAATTAATATGGTAATTATTAATTATATTTTGAGTTATTGAGGTCGACCCTGTTGTGCCAATAGACACCACTTTTGATGTGTCCAGTCTAATATAAATAACGGTGATTTCCCCATTGAGAAAAAAAAACACACACGTGTGAGTTTGGAAATTTTAGCAAGTACTTATTCTAGGGCTGAAGTGTGCACCTCTCTTGGGCACTAGCATTCTTGGTTTTGTAAGCACCCTTTTGTGTGCTAGGTTTATGGTGTGGGAAGTCTTTCTCTTGAAGAATATAACAAAGGATTGGTTGGGTTTTGTTTCCTTGTTAAGAAGGGTTTCCTAAGATACTTCTTGTGTACTTGTGCATGTTATTTCTTCTCGTGATCTTGGTTACTGCAACAAATTGTTTATGGTGTAACTGCAATTGTCTATGGTTCAAGTAAAATGCTAAAATTGGAATAAACTTCATGTTTGAGCCTAACCTACTGAAAAATCAACAAAACTATCTAGAACAAAGGAAAGGGAAAATTCTAAGAGACAAAGAAGTATCCTGAAGATTAAAAAGCATAACACTTTGGTTAGAAAAGGAAGATGAAAACACCAAGTCTTTTCAATAGTATGCAATTCATGGGAAGAATGTTAATGCTATTTGGAAGATAAATATGTATGATAGTTTGGTGCCTACTAGCTTTGAGGATATTGAAAGAGTTGGTGTTGACCATTTTAATGAAACATATAATGTTGAAAATAGGGTTACTATAACATAAGTGGTAAAATTAAGTACATTTTTCATAGTTTTGTGAATGGTGAGGATAATGTTAGATTAATGGAAAATGATTAAAAGGAGGAATTGCAATAAGTGCTTCATACTTTTCAAAAGGACGAAATCATGGGGCTAGAGATGGGCCTATGAATCTTTTCTTGGGTTTCCCTAAGCTCACGAAGGAGGATTTGTTGAGGGTGGTTGGTGGATCTAGGAGAACAAGTAAGATGATTGCTACACCGATGCTAATTTTATAGCCCTAATTCCTAAATATGACGATCCTTCCTATTTTGAGGAATTCAAACCTATTTGTTTGTCACTATAGTTAAATCTATAATATTGTGGCAAAGATAATTTCTATGAGGGTTAAGTCATTGCCATCTAACTCCATATCTAACGAACATTTTAGCTTTTTATCAGGTAGGTAGATTCACAAAGTTGTCAATGTGGCTCAAGAGGTCCTTCATTCTATAAAGACTAAAATACTACAAGCCATGGTTGTCAAGGTGGATATTTCAAAGGTTTATGATCTGGTTATTTGGTTATATTTAAGGTTGATGCTCATTCACTTGGGTTTCAATGTACATTTTGTGAACCAGGTGATGAATTCTGTTTCCATGATGTCATTCTCTATCATGATTAATGAATCAACTTAATTTTTTTAAGACCTAGTAGTGATCCGAATTGGATCATTATATAATTTTTCATCTATCTCGATACTTTCTAGGTGGAAAAAATTAGAGGAATAAACTTGCAGATCCATGTTAGTGGCAGGTTCCAATTTGGAAAATTGAGTCCAAAAAACCATCTGCAATATTCCATAGCCATTTTGAGGCATCAAACGGCATTTTTTTTTGTCCAAACCCACTTTGGAGGAAGATGCCACATTCTACACACCAATACCTTTCCAACAGTGCAAGAATCGCCTTAATCAAAGTTCTAATGTGAAAGTTATGCCTCTTGCAAGTTGACCTACCGTGTTTTCCACTGTAACATCCCCACTATAATACCTCGTTTAATTAATGCTTAGTGTAGATATAATGCATGGCTACGACCAAGTGATGTAATATGAAAATTGTATTTCTAAATTTTAATAATAAAATGTGATGTCAGATGCTGGGGGATATGGACAAAGATTGGGGTTGAATTAATCCAAAAGAGAGGGGAGGATCTAAGAGAATGTTTAATAAAGGGGTCCAAGGGGGAATTACCCATGTCTATTAATTCAACCCAATTCCTAAAATTACTATTGGTATATGAACCTTCTAATTTGTTGTTGATTTTTCCCGAAGCCAATCATTGAATACATGTAAGAGGGTGGGTGTGAGAAGTCACATCCCATAGTTATTGGTAGCATGGGGGTTGAGTACAACCGACTTGAATAGTCAATGTTTTGGGCAGTCACAACAATTTTGGATAGTCAATGTTTTTGCATGAACAACAAGCAGAGAGCATAAAAGAGAGTTTGGAGCTGGAGCAACCATGGAGGGAGAATTTGGAGCATGTTGGAGCATTTCTGGAGCGTATTTGGAGTAGAAGAATGAAGAGCTAGGTTTTCAAGCCTGAAGAGTGAACTCTTGTGTGAGTTTCACTGTAACAACAAGTGTTTGATGTTGTTTTTCTTGGTAGTTTTCCTAGCAGTGAGCTCCCTTGAATTTCCCAGCAGAGAGATTCATTGTTACCTGTGTTGGAGAGACCCTAATAAATGAATGGGATTCCCGATGGACTTAGAGTAGTGAAGGGGTACAGTCCTTGGGTTGTGTAGGTCAAGAGGAAGAGAGCTGGTCGAAAATCGGGATAGTTGTAGGAGAATACCAGTGGGTTGTGGGTTTTCTGAGTTGTGAGTGGACAGTGGGAGACCACCCTCTTTTGTGGATTGCTAGCCCCAACTCGGGGGTGACTTGCTCTTGAGATTTGGAACAACAAGTCTATGGTTGGGTGGAACATCCATCCCAAGCAACTGGTTGCACAACCATTTTTAAAAGATAAATGTTTTATCTATTTTTTGTCTTGCATTATGAGTTTTAATTGTTGTGCATGAACTTTGTGTATGAGATTAATTTATATGCTACTGTGATGAGTTATTAGCTGCATTTATGTGTGATTTTAGTATGATGTAGATGCACTTAATTAATGGTAACATATAGTAGTTAAATCTGGTTGTAATTCATAATTGGTAAGTTACAAGAAATTAGTTAGCTTTAAAAATTTTAAAATATGAGTTTTCCACACGTAATGGACCTTAGTTGGGCCAGGGAAAGTTACAACCACCATGGTACGAGCATATGCCACGTAATCCCCCATTACTCAAAACATGTGGGGCTAGTCATGTGTGGGCTTTCAAGAATATTCTAGAAGGTCCAAACCTTATCACGAATTGAGGGTTAAGGAAAGTCAAAACCCTAAACCTAGATGACTATCGGGCTATGCTTAATATCTAGTCGTTAAGGAGGAGAAAGGGTTACATTCTTTTGTATGGTATTTGTTCCATAGTTGAGTAGAGCATCCAAGGGGTGGTATTTTGAGAGCATAACATGGGAGTTAGGATATTATGTAGCAACCATTCAAGCCACAGTGTCAAATGTAACTCCATGGTGAGTGCCTCTTTCTTTGTACTTGCTTTCCATAATTGAAGAAAATAGAGCATATCGTATGCTTGACCTTCTAGCTGGGTTTTCTCTCGTATTGGGTTTCCCAGGATACATCTTGTGTTCAATTGTGTGGATAGTGTGCACATTTTTGTTGGTTCTTTAGTTTCCATATTCAATTAATTCCATAAATTCAAACAAAGCTAGTAATTAACTTATCTTGGATCTAAGGAAATAAATCGTAAAAGTCTAATATTTCATAATAGTTTAAGACATGTTGTCATGAATTTTTCTAATGAAATATACATGGCAGTTTATAGATCATATTGGTATCAAATGATTTTTCTTTGGGATATCTGTGGAAAGTTGCAAGATATAGGAATTGGCTTCAGAAAAAAGTTGCATAACCTTAGCATGTGGATGAGTATGTTCACAAAAACCCTCAAGATCAAGAAGAAGAGAGATTTTTTAGGCTAGAAGATCAAGTCATCAACATCTCTTGCAATATGTCCCTCCCCATGGTAGCTCTAGTAAGCAAGCTTGGATCATTCGAGGAGGTTGGAGGCTCTAATTGAGAGGTCAGATTAGAGGGGAAATATGGAGACAATGAAGACCCAAAAAAGGAGTCGAGGAAAGAGCCCGAGAAAGAGAAACCAAGTTCCAATGTCATCACCCCTTCACAATATTTATTTAAAATGGAAGTGAAAGTGGATATCAATCCATACCAAGGTGAGGTCGATGCATTAAAGTTGAATCATTGGTTGCAGCAGTTAGAGGTATATTTCAGTGTTCACAATATAGATGAGGAGCAAAATATTTCATTTACTTGATTGAAATTAGAGGGCCATGCTTTAACCTGGTGGGAAAGCCACACAGAGACACTTAGGTTGGAGGGTGATCTGCCAATAACTAAGTGGGAGGATTTCAAAACCCTCATTAAGTCCCAGTTCTACCCTATTGGGTATGTTGTGGACCAATAGATATGTTGGCATTACTTCAGGAAAAGGCAAGGGCAGAGTGTGTAGGAGTATACCGTTGAATTTAAAAAGATGGCTATCATGTTAAGTATCTCTCCCAAGAACCCATATGTGCTCCTGAAGTATTTGGGGGGTTACGTAGTCATTTATGAAAGCAAGTGATGTTGTTCAAGCTCAAGAAAGTTGAGGATGCATGCGTGCAAGAACAATATTTGGAAAATATAGCCATGAGAAAGGACAACCAAGTGGTTCCAAATAGAAAGAGAACCAAGATGCTTCCGGGGAGGGGAAGAAGAAGTTGAAAGGGAATGCCAGGAAGATGACAACCATTGCACATCAGTGCAAGGATCCAAGTAACCACTGTAACCATTGCAATATTGATGGTCACACCGAAGAAAAGTGTTGGAAACTACATCTAGAGTTGAACCCTAAGAACTATAAGAAGGATGCCAAGAAGAAGAACCTTCTAATAACAGATTCAAGCAATCGGGTAAAGAAAAACTCAGATGTGGATGAGAATATTTCTTGCACTTCATTGCAAAAGGAGGTGAATCTGAGTATCCTTCATCAAAAGGAAGAGAAGGAGATGACAAAACTCTTTCATATCAAGATCCATGTCAAGAAGACCAAGTTGGATGCTCTATTCGATTCCAATTCATAGGCCAATCTCATAGCAACCGATCTGGTCATCAAGCTTAGGTTGTAGGTTCATGATAATCCTAGCCCATATCCATTGGGGTGGGTAAACAAGGATGCAAAGATCGAGGTCAAGAAAAAATGTAAGATCAAATTTGTTATAAGTGTGGATTTTATTGATGAAGTGGAGTTATATGTAGTACCCCTTGATGTGTGAGGTGTAGTGTTTGGAAGCCCCTACATGTATATGAGGGATGTGATCTTCATGTGGAGAGAAAACCAATACCTCTTTATCAAGGATTGGAAGTATTTCATCATCAATGCGCATAAAGGTAAATTGAATATCTCACTGGTAAGTGCCAACCAAGATAAATAGTTGATTAGTTCAAGTAAGAAGTATGTTTTTCTTTTCTTACGAGAGAATCAACCAGGTGATGAATTGGTAAGAGTAGAGGCATCCCTAGAGGGATGTACTAAAAATCAGAAACAAGAGTTGGAGGAGTTTTTGTGGGCACAGAGGATTATTCTAGGAACCTAAAGGATTGCCACCTAAGAGGGAAGTGGATCACGAGATACAATTGTTGCCTAACTCCCCATTAACAAATATTGGGTTGTATAAATAGTCTATTATAGAAGCAAACAAAGTGAAGAAATAGTTGCAGCAACTACTGGAGAAAGGGGTAATTTGACCAAGAACCTCGCCTTGTGGGTCATCTATCATTATAATACCCAAGAATGATGGGACTTGGTGAATGTGTATCGAGTATAGAGCCTTGAACAAGATTACACTCAAGAATTGGTACCCTCTGCCTAGGATTGATGATTTGTTAGACTAGTTGCAACATGCCAAGTACTTCACCAAGTTGGATCTCAAATCAAGATACCACCAGGTGCATGTCAAAGAAGAAGATAATTGGAAGTCTTCCTTCAAGATAAGGCAAGGTTTGTATGAATGGTTGGTCATGCCATTTGGTTCATGTAATGCACCAATAACATTTATGAGATTGATGAATGATGTATTGTACCCATATTTAGATTCATTTGTTATAGTGTATTTGGATGATATATTGGTTTATAGCTCTACCAGGGAGGAGCACATATCACATCTCATGCAAGTAAGAAAGACTCTTAAAAAGCACCAACTACTAGCTAACCTCAATAAATGTGAGTTTGCTTAGCAGTCATTAGTGTATTTGGGGTATGTGATTGGTGGAGGGGAGCTCAAGATAGATCCTGCAATGATGGAGGTCATCATAAAATGACCAATTCCTACTAATGTCACTGAATTTAGGGGATTTGTTGGGGTATCATAGTACCTACGAAATTTCATAGCATATTTTTTAGCGGTAGCTACACCACTCCACTCCATAACAACTAGTGGTAAGAGTTTCCAATGGGGAATTTCCAATGGGGAAAGAATCAACAAAAAACTTTCGAAGCACTGAAACGAAAGATCAATCAAGCACCAATTCTTGCATTTCCTAACTTGCATAATCCCTTTGAAGTGGAGATAGATGCAAGTGGGTGTGCTATGGGATAAATTTTTATGCAATGAGGTAAGTCAATATACTATCATTTTGAAATGTTTCACGGGGAGTCTTGAACTACCCTACCTATGATAAGGAATTTATGCCCTAGTTCAAGTTGTTAAGAAGTGGAAGCACTATCGACTAATGGACAAGGAAACCATTATCCACATAGATCACCAACCACTGTAGTATTTGCAGGCCCAAAGCAAGCTTCAACAAACTAGACATTACAAGTGGATGGGGTTTTTGCAGCAATTTCATCTAGTCATCAAGTATAACAAGGGCGACACTAATAAGTTGGAAGACATTCTTTCAAGGCCACCTATATTGGATATTACAACTTTGGGAACTCTTATGCACATGGAGCCTTTTACCCATGATGCATAAAAAGAGGCATGTACACAAAATATGAGGACTTCAAGAAGGTGTTTTGGCAGCTATAGGGTCAAATTCATGTAGAATAAAGTGACACCAAGGCTAACTATCATCTCCAGAATGGGTTACTCTACAATATAGAAAAGGATCTATGTCCCTAAAGGTGTCATATTACAACTTATTAGAGAGGCTCAGACCTACGAGGTTGTAGGAAATTTTGGTGTTGGGAAGATGGTTTCTAACTTACAAAGGTATGTGTACTATCCCAAAATGCAAGAAGATGTAGCACAATATATTAGAGGATGTATCCTTTGTTGTACCAACAAGCCCAATAATAGAAATCAAGGTTTATACCATCCTTTACCTATAACCACTTGACCTTGGGAAAGAATTTCCATGGATTTTGTGGGAGAATCACCAAAAACGAGGAAGGGACATGACTATTTATTTGTGTTAGTTGACAAGTTTAGCAAGATGTGCATCCTTATGGCCTTTAAAAGGACCATTAAAGGACAAGAAGCAACAAACATGTTCTTTGAACATGTTTGAGTGCACGTTGGGATACAAAGGAGAATCATCTCAAAAGGGGAGACCAAATTTCTCAGTTCCTTTTGGACTACACTTTGGGAGAAGATGGACACGAAATTGAAGAGATCTACAACATTCCATCCTGTCGATGGTCAAAAACATTCCTCCACCAACGATAAGGAAAATCACCCGATGGAAAGTCCCAATTAGACTTGCTCTTGTTTGGAGTAGTGGTTTCCACCGATATGTGGTCCCGATTGCTGCAAACTAAATGGATTTCTCCCCAAAAGGAGACTTATTCATTCATGATCTTTTAAAATCCTAAATGCATCCTAAACTAATATGCAAACAATAACCTATCTAACATATCCAGTGGAAGCATATTAAATATAACTGAAAGCAAGCAATATAATCCCTTCATTAATAGCATGAATAAATTCTCATGCAAATTAATGAAAGAATCACATACACATTTATAGTTAATCCAAAATGACAATAAATTATCGAAATAATGATAACTATAAATGCATGCCTCCAATAACCAACAAATAGAAAATAAAACAACAATTAGATTCACAATCATGGAATAAATTCACTATGACTGGAACTTAATTGTTGTCACATATCATAGGTACACAAATCAAGCGGAAGAAATTCACAACCTTAATAATGTACCAATGCCCACTATTCACTAGTGACCACAATTTCTAAAACTCATGAATATGCCATCATAAGTTTCAAGAGACAAACACCCCCTTATGATCTGGTCGTGCCTAATTTTGATAGTAATATACGAGACCAAGGTTTTCAGATTTCCTCCTAATGAAAATATACAAGCATCCTCTGAGATATTTTGAGGTCAGAATACTATGAATTCGAGGCCAGAACACAACGATCACGTGGCAACAACTCTCAAACCCCTAGCATTCCTCTAACTCCTGTAGCTTTATCGTTGTAAGTTCATGTGAGTCAAGACTTCTCCTCCTTTGTGATCTGTGGTAAGGAAAAAAAGACCCAAAATATATCTTTCTCTATCTATAAAAGACTGTGATCTAGTTGAATAATCATGGCACAGTGATCTCATGCAACTATGCTGCAATATAGTTGCACACTTGTAATCGTGGCACAATGATCTCATGCAACTACGCTACAATCTAGTTGCTCCATTTGTTCTAAGATTTCATGCCACTCAATGTTCTCACGATCTCAACGATATGCCCTTGAATGATTTGGTGAGATCTCTCTACTGTCAAACCCTTATTACGAGTTGGTCATGCTGGTTTCCTCTTCTTTTATGAGTCGGTTGTAATTGTGTTTTGGTTCCATATTCACATTGGTGTGATTGTGTGTCATAATGAAACCAAAAGACTACAAAAGTTCCAACAAAGAACACATCATTTCATAGTTACAAAAACCATCTAATTGTAAGTCTGGAGCATTTACAAAAACCAACTATATCATTTTCTGATGTAGAGTTCCTTCCTACTATCAATCCTTTCAAATTGACTCCAAAAGTTAATTTCACACAACTTCTAATGAAGGAAATAAAATCTCTATTCTAAGTTTAATATTTCTTATGCTTCAATTATGTAAGAAATAATGTAAATCCACAATGTTGTCAAAGAACACTTTCACCCAAAAGACATAGGAGCTTAAAATGAAAATGATTTGATGAGGTTGCTAGTGAATAAAATATTAGAGATATGGAGAAGATAAAAGTGTCAATGATAAACAATGATACTCCAATCATACAAACCAACACGTTAACCATGCCCCTAAGAGGATCAAGGAGCTTAATAAGTGCCCCCACCATAACATCCAACAAGATGGTCTTCCTATTTATATATGCCAAAAAAGCACCAAAGTAAAGGCTCTCATTACAAACTTATCAGTGGAGACTAGTATTATAATCAATCATTCAAGAGGGGAAATGAAGCTTGTACAATGGTATAAGTGATGAAATGCATCAATATGAAGTTCTTGAATAACTACTCAAATACTACAACGATAAACATCAATCCAATGAAGGAGTATCTTAGTAATTCATACCATTTCAACACTCTTTCCTTTCATGCATTTGATATAAACATATCTAACCTTAATGACCAACTAATTCACATGAACCTAAGCATATGTTTCAGTTGGGATTCTCAGTCATAAAAATGCTAGTGATGTAATTCCAACTATCATGGGTAAAAATTTGGCCATACAAACAATAAGCATTGTAATTAGGGAGAAGTATAATCAAATTCATCATAGAGCAAAATAGTGCAAAAAACATTTTTTAACGAAAGTAGGAACTTCGTAAAAAAAAATATGTTTCACTCAAATCAAAATCTATAAGCTCGTTTCCAATATTTTATATATTTTATTTAAAGATGAAGATTTAATTGCATATGAAGAGGCCTTAATTGAATTATTTCAACATGCCAAAGAGTACAGAATTGCAAAAAAGGCTCTTTTTTTTTTAACAAAAGTTTAAGGCTTGTAGAAAATGATGCATTATTCAATTGAAATCAATCTGATTGTCTCCATTCTTTAATATGTATTCTTTCAAAACATGGATTAGCTTCCTTCAAATTTAAATTTTAGTTGAATTATTTTAATCCGTCAAAATGCCCAATTGACTCGATTATGCACTGAAAACCAAATCGTGGCAAAAATATTGAACCATTAGGATAACCCAATTATAAGTTTGCCAAAGGTGTGAGATGATATTAAAAATATCAAGTCAGTCTACAAATAGTATTAATCGAGATGAAAGCAAGCAAATTCAAGCAGAACAATGATTATACAGGCAAACAATAAAATCAACAACTCATAATGCGAGAGTTTTCATGATGGAACAAAATTCACCTTGAAAAAATACTTCATGAAACTATGTTTATCAAAATATTATCATAGAACATGATCACAACATTGCCAAGAACAAAAGGAATAAAATTAATTCCTATATAACCCCACGTCTTTCAGAAGCACACGCTCGAAATAAGAGGCAATATTAAAACAAGACAAGTGTGAATCAAACCAATAATAAGGAGAGGATATCAAACATAAACCAAAAAGAATCAATCATGAAAGTACTAAAACATCAAAGAGAATGAAGAAGCCAAAAATAGTGAAATAGAGAGAAATTATGAAGTTTAATGGGGGGAAGGGGGGGCTTCATTTGTTATCAAAAATGAAGGGGGAGTTATTGGCGTCAATAATTGGTGATACACTAGACGAAACAATTATCTTTGTCTATCATTCCTCTCAGAATACTTAATCACACTTAACGTTAAAGATAAGCCCAAATAACCTAAGAACAAACTTTTTCAGTTATGGGTACCACTATGTATCCTTGAATTAGAAATATATTCCCATCAAGCACTAAACATTAGGTAACTGGAAGACCATCTCTTTGATCCAATCTATGAGGTTAAGTGTTCCTTAGCTTTTAAACCATAGATAATTGTCAGTAGGAATAACTTGGGACTTTCACTATGGGTGATTAAAATAGTTTCTTATGTGTAATACCCCTAGGTCGAACCCCAACTATAAATGTAAACACACACACACACACACACACACACACACACACACACACACACACACACACACAAACACACATATAAGCTGGTGAGTTGTTGGTATCGAGCCTTGGATTCAGTTTTGTGCGCACATTCCTTAGTTTGGTGATTGCGCGAGGACTATGCATCAAAGAAAGAACATTCACACTTTATAGTGTAGCGTGCACTTGTGTAAGTGTGTGAGGATGGCACACCAAAGGAAGTGTGTGTGCATCCCATAGTTTTGCACACACTAGATTAAGCGCGCAGTTTTTGAGGCCAGATAGCCTTTGTATATATGTTTGTGTTTTAAGGCTCGTGAACTTGAATGAAAAAGGCCAGTGCGCTTGTATTGTAAATGTAATAACCCTCAATATTGTTAATATAATCACATCATTGCGTGCAAACTCAACTCAAACGAAAAGAAATGGGGGGATAAACTCCACAGAAAAGGAAAAAGGAGGAGCTTAAGTCAAAGGAATATTTTATTAATATTTTTGAAAGTTTAATTTATGGATATGTATTTATCCTGAGTTCCCGAGGGTAGGGAAGGAGTCACCAAGTGGCTAAAGCTACTTCTGAAAGTGACAAGTGTTGAGTTGAAGGCATGCAATATATATTGTTGACCTTAGTGTAATTTTGGGGGGTCACTCATTCTAAAAAGATTTAGATGGATTTTCCCCTGTGACGGAATAAGTATTTTGTTGTAATTGATTGTCACTGCGGAACCCTGTGTTTGGGAAGGCTTGTTAATTGTCGAAGAGGCAGGTTGTCAGGTCCGTGAGCATTTTCTCTAGGTGAGAGTTTGTTGGGAATTTTTCCCTGGTTTCTTGGGCATTAGATACAGGGCTCTAAGACTTCTTGTATGGCATGTTGTTGAAGCCTTGGAAGGGAAGTGGGACAGTCGAAGGACTGTTGAGAAGAAAAGGGGCATACTTCCTGGGGTGGGACAAGCATGTGGGGAATGAGGGACTGTAGGCTAGTCGCAACAATCGACACCTTGGATCAAGTCTTTTGTTGAATATCAGACTATAGCTTGGCATTGGAAACCCTTTTTCCTATGGAGTTTAAGCCCCAACTCAGGGGTGACCTATCGTTGAAAGGTTATGAGCGACAAAGTTTATGGCTGGGAGGAACGTCTAAGTCCTGCATGTAGCTGGTGACTTTTCATAAAGATAAGTGACCTTCACATGCTTGTTTAAATGTGTGCTCTAATGTTATATTTTTAAATGGGTTTATCTTCCTGTATGGAATTGCATCTGAATATTGTGGTTAATTCTACGTAATGTTACTATGTATATATGTGTGTGTGTCTCTCTCTCTCTATATGTGTGTGTGTGTGTTTCTTACTCCTGTATGTTGCAACATATGTGAGCATGATAGTTATAAGTGTTTCTTGTTAGCTACATGTATGATCAATCTACATATATTGTAGCACATGAGAAGTATGACAATTATTAAGTAATACTGTTAAGGCACACAAAGGTGATAGAATCTGTGTGTAGCATTGGATTGATTGCACGTGCCGTAGTGTTGAGTATGTAGAGTGTTTGTGTGCACAACAATATATATTTATGTACCGAAGGGCCAACCGCGCAGTAGATGATCCAGGAGGATCTAGGAACACTAATGGAGGTCTAGGAGGATCCAAAACGCTCACAGAGGTCTAGAAGGATCCAAAAAAGCTCAAAATTTTATTGCCTCAAATGCTCTTGAAAACTACATCAATGCATAGAGCTCGACGATAGCTTTCCAACGATGCAAAAATCACCTCAAATATAGTTCGTATGAAAAAGTTATGAATGGTAAAAGATAAAGTCAACCCAAGACAAAAGTAAATAGGGTCAAGGTGACACGTGTCACCATTGAAAGAGTGACATGTGGCATGACCGTACGACCATACAATGCTAACTTGTTGACCTCACATGGCAACACATGGCAGATAGTTGGTGACATGGCATGACAAGTTGGAAGGTGACCGGGCAATCGTACAATCCAAGTGGACCAATTATGTATTGACACGTGACACAAGGGAGCCAATAAGAGACTGCCATGTGGCAGTCCCTCATTGGCTTATTATGGTTAATGTTTATTAAAATTTGGGAGTCTGGAGGATCGAACTCATGTCCTCCCATAAACCTTACCAAAGCCTTTTACCATCGTGCCATCACATGAGACTTAACATATGTATGGCATAGATATATTTAAGTTTGTGTATTATAATGGTTGGCAGAAAAAAAGGGTCGAGGGATAAGTCCTCGACCCATATTATATGTGCTCATATGGTATCCCATGAGACCGTAACTAACTCCATGATTTGTGGGGGTATTAAACTTTGGTTATAAACCATTAATAATATATCACATATATATCACGTCACATTTAAAACCATATGTCGTCATTGTAACAAAATACTATATACGACGTGGTCAATGGGGTTTGACCCCGCAACTCATTATATAACACTCCAAATATTTAATTGTTATGCCATGGGTACCGCTTGTTACAAGATTCCCAACTATAAATTAAATGGTTGCCAACAGGTCTAGTTGGAGGTTTGGGCCCACGACCTATTTATGGGTGCGTAGTCCAAGACCGACACATCCATAGACTACACACAATCTGAGGTAGACAATAATATCGAGGTCGGCACAGATCCCGAGGACATAGATACACATAGATTTGAATGCCAAAGAGGAAGCTAAGTTTATGTGTTGCATATATTTGCGTGCCATGAGGTATATTGTTCAAACATAAGCAACTTTATACTCATTTTTCTTGTTTTTTCGAGAGGAGTTCAATGGTGATGTTATTTTTGTGCTAAGAGGTCATTTGTGATTAACGAGCACCATAGTGCATCGTTTGGTGTGTAAAGAGGGTGAAATTGAGCTAGTTCAACATATGGTCAACTTTATACTCAATTTCTCATAATTTCGCAAGGAATTCCATAATAAACTCTATTTTTGAGTTTGAGTAACCAAATTAAAGAGAGTCCATCAAATTGGCTTTGTAAGTACATGTTGTAATGTAATTTGACATTTTGAGATGATAAGAGACAATCTTATTGTCTAGAAGTGACTTGAAGATGAAGTAATATATGTCATCAATGTTATATATTTGAGTTTTTTATTTTCTATTGTGTTATCTCATAATTCCTCAAATTAATCATCATTTTATGACGCTTTGGATAACAAGCACAACAACATTTTTCTGCAAATGACCTCAATATGATCAAGAATTAATTCTGAATTAGGTTAGATGCTAATATGTATATTTTAAAGGAACAAGTGGTATTTAAGGATTTTCAGATCAAGTGGTATCATAGTTAGTTTTGACGTGTATTTGCAAGTTGTTGATGTGATGAGGTCTAAGACTTAAGTTGATGAAGGTTTTGAAGACTCTTGTTAATAGGACACAATGAGTAATGCCCTCATAAAGTTAAGGCTATAGAAGAACAATAACCGATAGATTTAGAAGGAGAGTTTTGAATTAAGGATGCAATTGCAAACTCTCGAGGAAGAGAAGCATAAACTGCAAGATCAATTGATATGTCATGAGGAATTCCACAGAGGTATTTTTCATGAGTTGGAAAGAAAGTTGCAGACCTAGGATTAGGTATTAGCACCATCAACATCAATCCATGAAGATTGGAAAGTCAAGAATGTAAAGTCTCTGATGTAAGAAAAACTAACTCCTTCAAAGGGCATGATGGAGAAAGATGGTTCTTCATATTATTATTTTTCTCGTCAAGATGGAGAAAGCTCGCAGATGACTCAAGCAAGGAGAACTTCATATGAAGAGGTCCTTTATAAGCAATTAGTCTTACCTTCCAGTCTAGATAAAGGTAACATGTGTAAGACATCTCCAGAGAAAGATGTGCATTCTAAAGAGGGAATGAAGATGTTTCCTACTAGTAAAGGGCCTATGTATCCATGTGCTTCCTGTGGAACTAGTAACCATGACATGAAGAAATGTCAAAGAAGACAGTTCGTTCAAGAAAATCCATCCTAGAATAAGGCTAAAGGTAAAGTTCATTTATCAAATCAGGGGAAAGGGGGAATGATAAGAAGGGATCGTGGTTCCAAGATGGGAACAAGCCACTCTATTATTATTGCGGTAAGAGTGGACATCAAATCGAGAAGTGTTGGACACTTTATCCACACTCATGTACGAAGAAGAACTTGAAATATGTAAAATCACTTGCAAGAAGACAAGCAACAACCCCAAATGAAGTTGATTGTCTTGCTTAAATATTTGAGAAAGAATACTTCTTAATGGTTGGTATTAACAAAGTGATATATGAAGATATCGAGGAATGGTTTGTGGACAGTGGCTCATCTTTCCACATGACCAAGATGAGATCAATATTCCTGACTTTCTCAGAGATGGAAACAAATTGCTATGTAGGTTCTAGAACTAACACCAGACAAGCTGATGCAGACCCCCCTTCTCCCCTAAGGGCTGCGTGACCTCTCGGTCTAGGATCGATCAAGAACTCGAGTCTGATTGACTCTTTGTCCCCTCAGGAACCTCAATTAACTGAATAGGCCCTCTTCTTCTTAAGGTGTAGGTTCTATGGAACCCACATTCTCCTTAACGCTTTAAAGCTTTAACATAATTAGGTGTTAGCTCTCCTCTTGCTAAGCCCTTTCCCTCACGTGACCGCTGGCGGTGACCACATGCATAAGTGATTTCGCCTGTCGCGACTCTAGGAGGATTGCTATTTCCGTTCCCCCGATACCCAAAATTCTGATGATGCTGGACCGACGGTCCAGATATTTCTTTGATCGACGACTGTGATCAAGTTGCAGTTTCACGACCTTGGAACCTCCTTGCATCTGTTCTCCCGATACTCGAAATTGCGATGGCGCTAGATCGATAGCTCACGATATTTCTTGATCCAATGACTCAGATCATGTCGCAATTTCATGTTTCGTGACTTTGGAGGTTGGATCACCTCTGCTCTTCCAAGTCCCGAATCTCTGACGAGACCAGATCTACGGTTCAACTCCCTCCGATCAACGACTGTGATCAAATTGCGATTTCACGTTTCGTGAGTTCTTGTAACTCTGCCTTTGACTTCTTTAAGTCACGAGTCAACGGAATGATGATCTCTCGCCATGTGCCCTCCTTGACGATGGGTGGTTTCGATGATTTCGGAACGATCAACAACCGTGATCTTTTCGCGAGTTCACACTTCACGAATCCTCACAACTCTACTCTTTGACCTTTCCACTCTGCGAGTCAGCGAAATGTTGATCTCTCGCCACATGTTCTCCTTGACAATGGACGAATCCGATGATTTCGAGGTATCGTAAGTCCTATTCTTCTGTACACTTTCAAAGCTTAAGGTTAGTGCACTTTACCTTGGCTACGATTCTTTTGTGCACAGATTAGACGGCTAAGATCCTTTCTTTGGATCTTAGATCGAACGACTGAGATCTTTTCTTTGTGCTTAGATAAGACGACTGAGATATTTTCCTTTGCGCTCACTCCTCATTGTCTGGACATTGATCGGATGATCCAGATCTTTTCCCTTGATCTTACGCTTTCTTCTAACTTAGAAGATTTTTCGAAAGATTTAAAGGCTTCGACCTTTATCCTTCCTGCAAGTCCGGTTCTTGGATCTCGTTCGCACTTCTTGGAAAGTTCTACCCTTCTTGAGCTTGATCTCCTCAAATATTTCAATCTTCCAAGAACTTCTTTCTTTTCCAGGAAATTTGTCAAACTCAGATCCAAAGATTCTTGAAAAGAACTCTTTCTCACCCTCCTAACGTTCCTTTGCTCTCGTCCTTCGACTTTTTTACGGAGTCGCTTCGACTCTTCGTCGAATTCCAGACTTGTGCCCTCTTTTCAACAAATCTTTACATAGATTTGAGTTCTTGCGACGATTGTGCACTTCTTGCAGCAGTCACTTTGCACTCCTTACAAATGAAATCTTATGCAACTTCTCCTGAGCTTTACGAGTCAAAACAGATCCTGTCAACGCACTCCTTGCGGACTGTGTGCACACCTTGCACCGGCTCCCGAAGAAAAGTGATTTTAAACTTTATACAAGCATTTCAAAGCTACATGCACTCGTAGCAAGATTCAATCACTCTTGAAAAGATTAACGAAAACAACATGGAAATTGTAGACAATATTCACACCATACATTGGAGCAATTTTCCTCTGTTATCTTCATTCAAAATCAAGAAAATGGTTACAGCTAAAATCAAAGCAACAACTACTGTTCACAAATTCCTACTTGCTCATAATTCTCGTAACCCCCCTTTTGGGCATACAAAATATCTCTTTATACAAAAGAAACAAACTAACTGCTATCTAATTGCAGTTACATTGAGACGAGGGTTAAGCTCCCAAGTCACACGTGCTCATTTTGTCTCCACGCGTGTGATCTTTCCTCTTTTGTTTTCTATCACTTAAAAATATTTGCAGTATTGGCTAGCATTCGAGACTCCAGATTGGCTCTCAGGCGCTGAGTTGTCCTGCCATGCGTAGTTGCTGACGAAGCTCCTGCATCATACTCCCCCTGGACAAAAATTAATGGACTGCTGTACCGAATTTCCATGCTTCTGGATATCAACTTCACTTTCCCAACTGACATCTTCTATTGGGTGTCCCTTCCACTTGACCAAATATTCAAAATAGGTCTTCCTCTTGGTCTTCTTACCAATCCTCTGATCAACGATATTTTCCATCTGTGGTTTTTCTACTGTAGGCATTTGTTTCTCCTATTGAATCTTCCCTTGATCTGTTGATCCCTCAGTGTCATCCTTCCTATAAGGATACAGGTCTGAAACGTTGAATATGGGTGATATGCCCACATCATCTGGCAGCTCGATCTCATAGGCGTTTGCATCAAACATCCTCAAGATCTTACACGGTCCTATCTTCATATTTAGCTTGTTATATGTCCCTGTAAGGAACCTTTCCTTCCTAAGATTTGCCAGAACCTGATCTCCTACTTCAAATTGAAGTTCTCTGTGATGTTGATCAGCTCTGTGCTTGTACTCTTGGCTAGAATTCTGCAACTACCCCCTGATCTAGCTATGGATATTTTTCATTTCTACAACAAAATCTTCTACTCCAGTGCTTCTGATCTCACTCTGTTCCAAGTCTCTCAATTCAGATACTCCCTTGGGTTGCATCCCATACAATATTTGGAATGGGCTCTTCCCAGTGCTCCTGTTTGGTGAGTCATTGTATGCAAATTCTGGTTGTGGCAGAATCTGATCCCACTGATTATGGTGCTTGGTGACCAGACTCCTCAACAAGTTCCCCAAACTTATGTTTACCACCTCAGTCTGCCCATCTTCCTGAGGGTGATAGGCTAAGCTAAAGGAAAAATATATCCCTAACTTCTTCTACAGTGTTCTCCAAAAATTACCAACAAATTTTGTGTCTCTGTCTGAGGCAATGCTTCTGAGTAGGCTGTGAAGTCTCACAACTTCTTTAAAGAACATATTTGCAACATGTGTTGCATCACTAGTCTTCTGGCATGGGATAAAGTGGGCCATCTTTGAAAATCTATCCACCACCACAAAGATGGAATCACATCCTCTTTGCATTCTTGGCAGTCCCAACACAAAATCCATGCTTATTGCATCCCAAGGCCTCTCCGGTATGGGCAATGGTTGATACAATCCAATGTTCTGTATTTTACCTTTTGCATGTTGGCAGATTCTACATCTATTCATGAATTTTATCACATCTGTTCTCATACCTGGCCAATAGTATGAACTACTCAATTGTGCAAATGTCTTATCATGGCCGAAATGTCCAACCAATCCTCCACTATGTTTTTCCTTCAAAAGGTTATCCCTCATTGAGCATTTTGGTATGCATAATTGATTACCCTTGAACAACAATCCCTCTTGAATCATATACTTTGTCCACTGGGTCCTATCTCTCAACACAGGATTTGTGCATGCTTCGTATGCTTCCTTGAAGTCTGGATCATCATTGTACATTTCCTCAAGGTGTTCAAACCTTAAGGTCTTTACCTGAAATTCATGCAGATTCAAACATCTCCTACTCAATGCATCAACAACTTTGTTAGCATTCCCAACAATATGTTTTATGACAAATGTAAAATTCTGCATATATTCAATCCACTTCGCATGCCTCTGATTCAATTTTTATTGTTTGGTTATGAATTGTAAATCTTGGTTATCGCTATACAAGACAAATTCTTGTGGGACAAGGTAATGTCTCCATTTCTTCAAGGCTTGGATTATGGCATAAAACTCTTTGTCATAGGTGGAGTATTTTCTCTTAGTTTCATTTAGCTTCTCACTGAAGTAAGCAATAAGTCTATTGTCCTGGCTCAAAACTCCTCCAATCGCAACGCCACTTGCATCACACCTTACCTGAAATGTCTTCTCAAAATTTGGAAAGACCAGAATTGGTCGCTCCGTTACTTTATCCTTCAGTGTATTGAAGCTCTTCTCGACCTCCTCTATCCATTTAAAAGACTTGTGCCTCTTCTTCACTGTATCCATCATTAGTGCACAAATTCCACTGAAATCTATGATGAACTTCCTATAGAAACTCGTTAATACATGGAAGCTTTTTACCTCAAACATGCTCCTTAGTGATGGCCATTCTTTGATTACTTTCACCTTCTCTGAATCCATCTTTATTTCATTTGAAGAGATCACAAAACCCAAGTAAATGAGTTTTGTCTTCATAAAAGAGGACTTCTTCAGGGTTATCAACAACTTCTCCTGCTGTAGTCTTCTCATCACTAGTGTCAGGTGACTCAAATGCTCCTCTTTAGTCTTGGTAAAGGTCAATATATCATCTAGATAAACAACCACGAACTTGCCAATGAAATCTTTTATTATTTCATTCATCAATCTCATAAAAGTACTCGGGGCATTGGTTAAGCCAAATGGCATAACAAGCCACTCATACAAACCTTCATTTGTCTTAAATGTTGTCTTCCACTCATCACCTTCTCTCATTCTGATCTGGTGATATCCACTCTTCAAATCTATCTTAGAAAATAAATTTGCTCCACTTAATAGTCCATCAAATCATCTATTCTTGGCAAAGGGAATCTATACCTGATAGTGATCTTGTTGATGGATCTCGAGTCTGTACACATTCTCCATTCTCCATCTTTCTTTGGACTCAACACAGTTGGTACTGTGCATGGACTCAATCTCTCTCTGACCAAACCCTTGTCTAACAATTCTTGGACTTGGTTCTTTACCTCCTCATTCTCTCGAGGTGTCAGTCTCTATGCTGTTTTGTTTGGAAGACTTGCTCCTGGTATCAAATCAATATGATGGCTGATACTTCTGATGGGTGGTAATGAGTTAGGCAGTTCATCCATCACCATGTCGCAATTTTTTTTTAACAATTCCTGAACTTCTTCAGGAAAATCATCCATCGAAGTACTAGTAAGGATGACTCTAGGTTTCCTCACCACAACAAACTAAATCTCCTGTTTTTTCTTAACTTATTTCAAGAGTTCTCCCCTCATGAGAAGTATGCTTGTGCTGACTTCCCCTTTCACTTTCTTCTCCTCTATTGGTAGCAACATGTGTGTCCTCCCATTCTTATCCAAGGTGTATGTATTCTTCCTCCCATCATGAATGACATTCTTGTCACACTGCCATGGTCTTCCCAACAAAATATGGCATACATTCATGTGAATTACATCACACAAAATTTCATCTCTATATCCTCTTATATTAAATTCAACCAAACATTGTTTAGTAACCATTATCTAGTGTCCTTTCTGCAACCATGAGACTTAAATGGCTCTAGGTGTGCAGTTGTCTCTAGCTCCAATTTCTTCACCATCTCCATGGATACTAATGTTGATTAAGGTTGATTGTCATTGATGTCAACCCTTGAAGAAAGCCTGGTAGCACAAAGGTTTGGGTAATGGACCCAAGTTTGTTTTATGTAAAGATGAATCGTTATTATCTTGTCATGGTTGATAATAAGTAGAAATGGATGAACTCCAAAGTGCCCCCCTTATGCTGAAAGCCCTCATGGGAAGGCGTTTTGTGGATTGAGTTATCCTAGAAGTATGGTTAGAGAACCCATGCATATTTGTGGAATAATGAGATGAAGGTCAGTGAATTTTTTAGTGAAACTATCCCATATGGATAGTGTTTGTCATGCCATTTCCGGTGGTATGTGGAACATAACATAAATCCTCACAGTTAGAGAGTTATGGCCATGAAAAGTTGGAGAACCCAGGTTTGGGTAATGGACCCAAGTTTGTTTGAAGGATAATGGTATGATTTTTGATATATTTGCAGGTAATAATATTCTATATGGATGGTACATGTCATTCCATTTCTGTTGGTATGTGGAACGCCACATAACTCCTCACGGTTTGAGAGTTGTGGCCTTACGAAGTTGGAGGACCCTCTTATGTCATCTAGAAGCCCCAAAACGTCAAAGTAGTCAAAGTGGTTTAAGAGATTTTAGAAGGTAAATAATAAAGTGAAGTGATGAGTGTACTATAATTCAAATTGAACACAAAATAAATTATTTAAATAATAAATTTAATGGAAAAATTAGAAGTGGGTTAACCCTAAAATAAGGAAAGTGGACAAAGTGACCTAGAAAATGTTTTTAAGGAAGCTACTTGGAGAGTATAAATAAGAGGCAAGGCTCTCTAATTTTAGACACACTTGAGCATATTGAATACCTATAGGTCTCTAAGGTAACCAAAGAATATCTAATCTGAATTTCTGAGGGAAGGTGAAGAAAAGAAGGCCAAAATTCAAGGAAGGATAAATTCTTTTGGTGATGCTTTCTAAGGTATGTTATTTACAGGTCATCTCACCATTTTCGCAATAATTTTTTTTCTAGAATGATTCATATTGTGAAATTTCTATCTCATTGAGGAAACATATCCAAGTATCTATGGTAAAAAATTTAGCTTGTGGTTCATTGTAGTTTTGGAGTTACACTCCATGGAAAATAGGGTTTGTGGCTAGTCCTAAAACTAGTCTAAAACAGGTGTTTCGGGTAAAAACGTCATAACTTCTTCATAATAGATCCAAATTTAGTAAGACCAATTGTGTTGGTTAGAGTACAGTATGTAGTATTCTTTGTAATAGTTTCAAATCGATTCAAAAAATATTTCGTGCGAGGCACGCTCTACAAGGTCGCTCTCTAGAATAAGCCAAAATTCAACAAGGTATGTCATTTTTGCTATAACTCCTTTTCTGAGAGGTTCCAAGTAGTGAGACCTGTAGGAATTGCATAAAACACACTGAAGAACATTGTGTATCAGTTTCAGATCTTTATTCATTACAGGTACAAATTCATGATTATTCCAAGTTAGAGTTGTTGACTAATCCAAAACTAGTCATGTGAGACTAAAGAAAAGTTTGATGAAAATGATAGTCTCTTGTTGTTTAAAGTTAAGGAAGGTTTGCAGGTATGTGATCATATACAACAGGTCTATTACATAGTTACAAATCATATTTGGATGATGAAATGGATGAAGGCTTTTGGTTGAGGTACAAATTGGGTAGATGGCTAAGACAAGTAGTTGATGAGTTGACACATACATGAGGTGTATAGTTGATGATGTTGATACATATTGATGAGTCATAGTTGATGCGTACTTGACACATAATTGGTAGATACTTGGTACATGGTTGGTTGCACTTGTTTATGGTACAAGTTGATTACAGATTGGTTGGTACAAGTTGGTGCATGGTTGATGCACTTGTTTAAGGTACAGGTTGGTGCATGGTTGATGCACTTGTTTATGGTATAGGTTGATTATAGGTTGTGGTACAGGTTGATGCATGATTGATGCATGGTTTAGGTTTATTGGTACATGTTTACAATGATATATCTCACAATGATAGTGTGATAGTGGTTTCATCATTCTACTTCTACTTTAGAGCGGTTGGATGGGGCAAGGACAGGTGGTTGTAGCCACCTTCCAGTTGTAGCCAGAGAACATAGGGGGTTGTAGCCTCCTTCTGGTTGTAGCCAGATAATTAGGGAGTTGGAGCTTCCCTCAGGTTGTATCCTGAGAAACTAAGGGGTTGGAGCCTCCTTCCAGTTGCAGCTGAAAACAAAGTAATTTGGTGCTTCCAATGAATGTAATTCTTCAAGACATATAAGAAAAAACATTATGTGGTTTTCTCCCGATTTAGGTTTCCACGTAAAACACTGGTGTACTGTGTATGTGTGTGATTGTTCATTTCTTATTGCTCATTATTGGATAATAATTCTACATTGATATAACACTTGGATTATTTGGAGAAAAATGACTATAATTACGCTATTACTAATTCACCCCCCCTTCTCAGTAATCCAACAATTGGTATCAGAGTAGGTTCCTTCAGAAATCAGGTTAACCACTGAAAGGTAGATCATGGAGAGAAACAAATTGTATAAAAATGGAATACCACAGGTTGATGGACAAAAGTGTTCTTTTTGGAGCATAAGGATGAAGACATATATACAAGCACAGGGATTTCAAGTTTTACAATCAATTGTAGATCGATACACAACACCAGCAGTTCCACCAACAAATGACAAAGCAGTGAAACTTGGTGAGAATAATTCCAAAGCCAAAAATGCACTTTTGAATGGTCTAAGTGATATGGTATTCACCAAATTTGCACATTGTAAATCCACTAAAGAGATTTGGGACAAGCTTCGAAATATTTATGAAGGAGATACAAAGGTCAAAGCAACAAAGCTTCAAACTTACAGAGGTCAGTTTGAACAACTAAAAATGAAGGAAGATGAAAATATTGCAGCCTACTTCTTACGAGTCGATGAAACAGTGAATGCAATCATAGGATTGGGAGAAGAAATTGAAGGATTTGTAATTGTTCAAAAGGTACTAAGATCTTTTCTTTGAGATTCAACCCTAAGATATCAGTACTAGAAGAAAGATCGGATCTAAACTCAATAAGCATGGACGAACTGCATGGAATCTTCACAACATATGAAATGAGAACTGGACAGGAATATCCAGATATAAAAGAAGCATCCTTCAAAGCATCCAAAAGATCAAAGAAAAAAAAAACAACAACAACAAGAATATAGCAGCAGCAATGATGTCTCAGAAGGTGATGGAGAAGTGGCCAACTTCGTCAAAAGACTGAACAAGGGAACCAACGGTAGGTATAGAGGTAAGCTTCCTTTAATTTTTTTTAATTATTATGGTATTGGTCATTTTGCTAACAAATGTCCTCATAAGAAAAAGAGAAATGATGAAGGTTACTCAAAAGACAAACACACATATAAAGACAAAAGAACTACAAAGAAAGTTTTCAAGAAAAACTTATGCACCAAAGAAAACAACTCATCATTAGATGAAGATGAAGTCAGTGACAGTGAGACATGAAGAGTTCTATTCATGGCAGTAAAAGACTCTGACAAAGAAGACTCCGAAGAAGAATATGAAGAAGCCGAAGAAGAATATGAAGAGGTCAAAGAAGAAATTGAAGAGGTAGAAGTTGACTATCGAGAAGAATTAATGTGTGCCATAGAAGTTATCAGAAGATAAAAGAAGAAGAACAAGAAACTATAAGCAGAACTAGACAAGAGAAAGAACACTCGAGAACTAGAACAAATGATCACAAAATTGAAGGTTCAAATAGAAGAAGATAAAAGAATTAAAGAAGCACTCAAAGAAAAGATAAAAGAGAAGGACAGGATCATTGGAAACTTGAAGGCATAGATTGTCACACTAAGAAAGGATATTCAAAATAAAAATATGCATAATAGCTCAAAAGTTTTGGATGACATTATCAATAGTAAAAAATCTCATCTTGACAAGACCGGACTTGGATACACTCAGACAGAAAAGGGATCAAACTCCAAAACAATAGAGCAAGAAACATATCCAAAAATCTATGCAAAAACAATCAAAGGGGATAAAAGGATATACAAGGAAGATTACAAGGATACTCCTCCACCGACAAGAGTCAGATTTCAGAATCAACAACCAACAGATAGGCTTTAAGAAGAAGAAGGATTCATAAGAGCACCTCCCTTCAGAAGATCCTCAACTTCCAAGTATCAAACTATATTTTTTGGTTTATGTTATGCATGTAATAATTTTGGACATAAAGCTATGAATTGCAGAGCTAACAACATGAACAATAACAACTTTGAGAGTCACACACAAAGGGGTTATTCAAGAATACCTAGTGAAACACAAAGAAGAAGTTACAACAGGTTTGAATCTTTGAGAACTGAAGTGGAATATTACAAATGTAACAATTTTGGACACGTGACCAAAGATTGCATAATGACAATCCCTCCTAAAGAACCTCAACATAATAACAATTGTCACAAACACGAACCTCAGAAAACAACATGGATAAGAAAGTAAGATCAGTATAGCAATGAATAATGCACAATCGCTCTACAAGCTAAGCAGAAGAAATGCGGTTGATATGTTTGACAATGGGTGTTCAAAACACATGACAGGTGATAGAGACAAGTTTCTTACATTACGAAAGGAAAGAGATGGATCAATCTCCTTTGGAAATGATGATTCATCCAAAATCATTGGAAAAGGCACAGTCTGAATTGGGAACAAGAATGAAAAGGTAGAAAATGTTCTACTGGTAGAAGATATGAAACATAATCTTCTAAGTGTGAGTCAAATGTGTGGCCAAGGTCATAAAGTTACTTTTGATTCACAAAAGTGTGAGATAAGAAAAGAAGGTTTAGGGAAATTGGTTGCTACAGCTGCAAGAACTTCAAGCAACATATATGTGTTAAGTGCAATTGGAAATGAAAAGTGTTGTCTAGGAAAGGAAGATGAAAGTTGGCTATGGCACAAAAGAATGGGTCACATGCATTTTGATAACCTTGTCAAAGTCAACAAAAAAGAAGCAGTCAAAGAAATTCCCCAGATCACAAAACCAACCAACACTTTATGCAAGAATTGTCAACAAGGAAAACAAACAAAGACCATATTCAAATCAAAGGAATATTCAATGACGAGACCACTGGGAATTGTGCATACTGATCTAGTTGAACCGACTACAACAAAGGGCTTAAAAGGCAAGATACTTTATGCTATTAGTTGATGATTATACAAGAATGATTGCAGTTTTCTTTCTCAAGAATAAGTCGGAAGCTTTTGAAAACTTCAAGATCTACAAGGAAATGGTTGAAAATGAGATGGATTCAAGAATCAAATGCTTGAGATCTGATAATGGAGGAGAATTCACCTCAAAGGAATTTATGGACTATTGCAACAATCATGGAATAAAAAGACAATTCTCCATTGCTAGGACACCTCAATAGAATGGAGTTGTTGAATGAAAGAACATGATAGTACAGGAAATGGCTCGAACAATGCTAATGAGTTCAAAATTGACAGATATTTTTTGGACACAGGCAGTGCATGCAACAATTCACATTCAAAACAGAGTAATGCTCAAAAACAACATCGACAAAACTCCTTACGAGCTATGGAAATGAAGACCAACAAATGTGAAGCACTTCAGATTTTTTGGAAGCAAATGCTATATCAAAAGATAAGATGGCAGAATGGGAAAGTTTGACTCTCGTGTGGACAAAGGAGTACTTGTTGGTTACTCAAGTACAAGGAAAGCATATAAATTTTATAGTTTAAGATTAAACAAAGTTGTGGAAAGCATCAACGTGACAATTGATGAAACAGACAGACCAGAATCAAAGGAAGAAGAAAATGAATCAATGAAACAAACCTTAGAAGAAGAAGAAGCAGAAGATGAAAAATATGTAGAAGAGGAAGATGAATAGAATCTGACAGAAGCAGAAGAGGAAGTTCAACAAGTGCCTCCAAAGACACCCAATAGACGAGTATAGAAGAATCATCCTTCAGAACAGATTATCAGAAACAAAGATGCAGGAGTTGAGACTAGAAGAAAAATCCGTTCACCAGAACAAACACACCTAACACTCTCATCTACAATTGAACCAAACTGTTTTGGAGAATCCAACAAGGATGAATTTTGGAAAAAGGCCATGGATGAAGAATTGGATCAAATAGAGAAAAATGACACTTGGGAACTGGTTCCAAGACCAAAGAATAAGAACATGATCGGCACAAAGTGGGTCGTCAGGAATAAATTGAATGAAGATGGACAAGTTACAAGGAACAAAGCTAGATTGGTATGTAAAGGAAATGCACAGGTTGAAGGAATCGACTTTGAAGAGACATTTGCCCCAGTTTCCAGAATGGAAGCAATCCGTCTACTTTTAGCTTATGCATGCTCCAAAAATATTAAAATGTATCAAATGGCCATAAAATCAGTTTTTTTGAATGGGGAACTTGAAGAAAAAGTCTACATCGAACAACCAGAAGGATTTCAGTTGTCAGAGAATGCAGATTATGTGTGTAAATTAAAGAAGGCCTTGTATGGTCTAAAACAGGCTCCTAGAGCATGGTACTCTAGATTGGATAAGTATCTGCAACAGGCAAGGTTTAGAAAAGGAAGTGCAGACAACAACCTCTACATCAAGGTAAGTCAAGGTAATATTTTATTAGTTGAAGTTTATGTTGATGATATTATTTTCAGTAGTGATGATGACAGGTTAAGCCAGAAATTTGCAAAAGATATGCAGAATGAATTTGAAATGTCATTACTTGGAGAACTATCCTTCTTTCCGGGACTTCAGATACGTCAAAGCAACCAAGGAATTTTTATTTCTCAAACCAAGTATATCAGAGAAATGCTAAAGAGGTTCGGAATGGAAGATTGCAAACCAATTATCACTCCTATGCAAACATGTTGCAAGTTGAGCAAAGATGATGATTCAAAGTCTACAGATCAGAGGCAATACAAGTCAATGATTGACAACCTACTATATGTGACAACATCTAGACCAGATGTAATGCAGGTAGTTAGACAAGTGGCACAATTTCAAGCAGCACCAAAGGAATCACATGTATTAGCAGTGAAGAGAATTTTCAGATATCTCAAAGGAACAAAAGAGTTTGGATTATGGTATCCAAAAGGAAAGGATCTATCTCTTATTGCCTACACAAATGCAAATTGGGAAGGTTGTATTAATGACTGATAAAACACTAGTGGAGCAGTGTTCTACTTGGGTGAGTGTTTAGTATCATGGCTAAGTAATAAACAATCATCAATATCTCTATATACAACCGAGACAGAGTATATTGCAGCAACAACATGTTGTACACAAGTTCTTTGGATGAAACAAACTTTGTCAGATATACAGGTTGAGTATGATGAGCCCATTCCAATATATTGTGATAATATAAGAGACATCAATATCTCAAAGAACCCGATGATGCACTCAAATACAAAGCACATTCCAATCAAGTATCACTTTCTACGGGAACAAGTTGTAAAAAAAAACATCAGAGTTGAGTATGTGGGCACAAAAGAACAAGTGGCAGACATATTTACAAAACCACTTCCACGAAAATCCTTTGAGTATCTTTGCCAGAGACCCGGAGTTATTTCTACTCTAAAATGAATGCTTTTGAATGCTTATCTTATATGTCTTAGATGTACACGAGGAAACATGATAAAAAGGAAAATTTAGTCAGGGGGAGCAGCCTTGGATGGAAAGATACCTTTGCCATTAATGACAAAAGGGGAGAGATTCATCAGATGTAGAGGACAGAGGCATGGTTCTAGGGGGAGCAATGGTCACATAGATGTAGAGTATAGAGACATGTTTTCAGGGGGAGCATGAGTGATATGACTTTAGTATTTCATGACATAATTTTAGTTTTGCATCAGAGTGTTTCCATTAATGCCAAAGGGGGAGATTGCTGATTAAGGTTGATTGTCATTGATGTCAACCCTTAAAGAAAGCCCGATAGCAAAAAGGTTTGGGTAATGGACCCAATTTTGTTTGATGTAAAGATGACTCATTATTGTCTTGTCATGGTTGATAATAAGTAGAAACAGATGAACTCCAAAGTGGTCCCCTTATGGTGAAAGCCCTCACGGGAAGACGCTTTGCGGATTGAGTTATCCTAGAAGTATGGTTAGAGAACCCATGATTATTTATGGAATAATGAGATGAAGGTCAGTGAATTTTTTAGTAAAACTATCCTCTATGGATAATGCTTGTCATTCCATTTCCGGTGGTATGTGGAACGTCACATAACTCCTCACAGTTAGAGAGTTATGACCATGAGAAGTTGGAGAACCTAGGTTTGGGTAATGGACCCAAGATTGTTTGAAGGATAATGGTATAATTTTTGATATATTTGTAGGTAATACTATTCTATATGGATGGTACATGTCATTCCATTTCTGTTGGTATGTGGAACGTCACATAACTCATCACGGTTTGAGAGTTATGGCCTTACGAAGTTGGAGGACCCTCTTATGTCATCTAGAAGCCCCAAAAGGTCAAAGTAGTCAAAGTGGTTTAAGAGATTTTAGAAGGTAAATAATAAAGTGAAGTGATGAGTGTACTATAATTCAAAGTGAATACAAAATAAATTATTTAAATAATAAATTTAATGGAGAAATTAGAAGTGGGTTAACCCTAAAATAAGGAAAGTGGGCAAAGTGACCTAGAAGATGTTTTTAAGGAAGATACTTGGAGAGTATAAATAAGAGGCAAGGCTCTCTCATTTTAGACACACTTGAGAATATTGAATACCTATAGGTGTCTGAGGTAACCAAAGGGTATCTAAGCCGAATTTTTAAGGGAAGGTGAAGAAAAGAAGGCTGAAATTCAAGGAAGGATAAATTCTTTTGATGATGCTTTCTAAGGTATGTTATTTACAAGTCATCTCACCATTTTTGCAATATCTTTTATTCTAGAATGATTCAGACCTTGAAATTGTTATGCCATTGAGGAAACATATCCAATCACATGTGGTATTCAGCTTGTGGGTCGTTCTAGTTTTGGAGTTACACTCC
The DNA here is from genome assembly GCA_009831015.1 of Picea engelmannii. Taxonomy (NCBI): domain Eukaryota; kingdom Viridiplantae; phylum Streptophyta; class Pinopsida; order Pinales; family Pinaceae; genus Picea; species Picea engelmannii. Next base: position 163,982 of record ML776561.1, on the reverse strand, counting down.
ATGGAAAATAAGGTTTGTGGCTAGTCCTGAAACTAGTCTAAAACAAGTGTTTCAGGTAAACACGTCATAACTTCTTCATAACAGATCCAAATTCAATAAGACCAATTATGTTGGTTAGAGTACAGTCTTTAGTATGATGTATAATAGTTTCATATTGATTCAACAAATATTCTGTGTGGGACACGCTCTACAAGGTCGCACTCTAGAATAAGCCAAAATTCGACAAGGTATGCCATTTTTGCTATAACTCATTTTCTGAGAGGTTTCAAGTAGTGAAACATGGATGAATTGCACAAAACACACTGAAGAACATTGTGTATCAGTTTCAGATCTTTATTCATTACAGGTACACATTCATGATTATTCCAAGTTAGGGTTGTTGACTAATCCAAAACTAGTCATGTGACACTAAAGAAAAGTTTGATGAAAATGCTAGTCTCTTGTCGTTTAAAGTTAAGGAAGGTTTTCAAGTATGTGATCATATACACTAGGTCTATTACAAAGTTACAAATCATATTTGGATTGTGAAATTGATGAGGGCTTTTGGTTGAGGTACAAGTTGGGTACATGGTTGAGACAAGTAGTTGATGAGTTGGCACATACATGAGGTGTATAGTTGATGATGTTGGTACATATTGATGAGTCATAGTTGATGAGTACTTGACACATAATTGGTACATACTTGGTTGCACTTGTTTATGGTACAGGTTGATTACAGATTGTTTGGTACAGGTTGGTGCATGGTTGATGCACTTGTTTATGGTATAGGTTGGTGCATGGTTGATGTACTTGTTTATGGTACAAGTTGATTAGAGGTTGAGGTACAAGTTGATGCATAGTTTAGGTTTATTGGTATAGGTTTACAATGATACATCTCATAGTGATAGTGTGACAGTAGTTCCATCATTCTACTTCTACTTCTATTTCAGGGCGGTTGGACGGGGCAAGGACATGTAGTTGTAGCCACCTTCTGGTTGTAGTCGGAGAACATAGGGGGTTGTAGCCTCCTTCTGGTTGTAGCCAGAGAATTGGAGAGTTGGAGCTTCCCTCAGGTTGTAGCCTGAGAAACTAGGGGGTTGGAGCCTCCTTCCAGTTGCAGCTGGAAAACAAAGGAATTTGGTGCTTCCAATGAATGTAATTCTTCAAGACATATAAGAAAATCATTCTGTGGTTTTCTCCCAATTTTGGTTTCCAAGTAAAACACTCGTGTATTGTGTATGTGTGTGATTTTTCATTTCTTATTGATCATTATTGGATAATAATTCTACATTGATATAACACTTGGATTATTTGGAGAAAAATGATTATAATTACGTTATTACTGATTCACCCCTCCTCTTAGTAATCCAACAACTAAGTTATTAGTGCTCCCACTGTCAATTATCACCTTGCATACTCTATATTTAGTCTTGCAAGATGTCCTGAATAGACTGTTCCTCTGTACTGGATTTTTAACTTCTGCCTCTGGTTTTAAGAGAACCTTTCTCATCATCAGGGATGGTCCATCCTCTGCTCCTTCTGCTTCACTTTCCCTCTTTGTGCTTCCAAAATCTGAGCTTCTCCTTCTTCTTTCATTTTCTCGGGGCATTTCCAAGACATGTGCCCTGTCTTTCCACAAGCAATACATCTTATTCCTCATCTGCCTCTTCCTCTAGAAGAGTTTCTTCCACCACCCTGTCTTCCTCAGGAACTTCCTCCTCTTTCTGAGTGATTGTGCGGAGTTTCAGCCGCGTCTTTGGAATTATGCACCTTGTCATGGGAAACTCCTATGGCTTTGTTTGGGGCTGAGATTTTACTTCTACCTCGCTGGCTTTGTTTTCTGGCCAACTTCTTTTCTGCCTTCAGTGAAAACTGATAAGCATCCTCCACTGTCCTTACCGACATCATGCTAAGCTCATCCTAGATTTCGTACCTTAGGCCATTCATATACCTGGCAACATTTTCTTCATCTCGCTCTCTTTGTCCAACTGTATTGTTCAATTTGTAGAACTCCTCTGTGTATTCTTTGACTGTCATACCCTTCTATCTCAGGTTCTGCAACTTCCTAAACAGATTGATCTGATAATCTTTGGGCATGAATTTAGACTTCAGCTTGGCTACCATTATGTCCCAATTATTTATCTTCTATTTGCCTCTACTTCACCTCTCAGCCTGCAGTTCATCCCACCACAGTGTTGCATGTCCTTTAAGCCTGGTGACAACATGTCTCACCCCTTTTTCCCCATCAACATCTTCATAATCAAAATATTTGTCCATGGACCTTATCCAATCCAACAGTTCTTCAGCATCCAAATTGCCTTCATACATCGGGACCTCTATCTTGGCTCTAGCTCCCAATCTAACAACTGCTCTTAGCAAGAATTCTTCGACAACGTGTTCCCCTGCAACTTCTTCGACTTCTACATCTTCACTCTCTGCATTGTTGACATCTCCAACATCTGGTGCTCTTCTCTACGCTGCTTCCATCACTTCCATCCTTGCAAGAAGTTCTCACATCTCTCTTTCTACAACATTATTGGCTAAAGGTGGCTCCCCTCGTCTCCTCGGTGGCATTGTGTTGACTGTCTCTCACACACAGAGTACAACGTCGAGTTCTTTTGTCTCCTTTATCTCCTTTATCTCCTTCGCCTGAAATCTACAGATGAAAAGGTGCTTTGATACCACTTGATGCAGACCCCCAGTCTAGGATCGATCAAGAATCTGAGTCTAATTGACTCTTTGTACCCTTAGGAAACTCAATTAACTAAATAGGCCCCCTTCTTCTTAAGTCTCAGGTTCTACGGAACCCACGGGCTTCTCCCTAACGCTTTAAAGCTTCTGTGTAATTAGGCGCTAGCTCTCCCCTAGCTAAGCCCCTTCCCTCACATGAGCATTGGCGGTGACCACACACTTAAGTGAAAGGCGCGTCGTGATTTCGCGTGTCGTGACTCTGGGAGTATTACTACTTTTGTTCCCCTGATACCCAAAATTTTGATGATGCTAGACTGACGGTCCATATCTTTCTTTGATCGATGACTGCGATCAAGTTGTGGTTTTACGTTTCATGACCTTGGAACCTCCTTGCCTCCGTTCTCCCGATACCCAAAATTGCGATGGTGCTAGATCGACGACTCACGATATTTCTTGATCCAATGACTCAGATCATGTCATGATTTCGCATTTCACGACTTTGGAGGTTGGCTCACCTCTTCTCTTCTAAGTCCCGAATCTCCGACGAGACCAGATCTACGGTTCAACTCCCTCCTTCGATCAATGACTATGATCAAATCACAATTTTGCATTTCATGAGTTCTTGTAACTCTGCCTTTGACTTCTTTAAGTCACGAGTCAGCGAAATACTGATCTCTCACCACGTTCCCTCCTTGACGATGGACGGTTTTGATGATTTCAAAATGATCAACGACCACGATCTTTTCACGAGTTTGCACTTTGCAAATCCTCACAACTCTACTCTTTACCCTTTCCATTCTGCAAGTCAAAGAAATGTTGATCTCTTGCCACATGTCCTCCTTGACAATGGATGACTTCGATGATTTCAGGGTTTCGTAAGTCCAATTCTCCTGTACACTTTCAAAGCTTAAGGTTAGTGCACTTTACCTTGATCGGATGACTACGATCCTTTTGCGCACAAATCAGACATCTAAGATCCTTTCTCTGGCTCTCAAATCGAACGACTGAGATATTTTCTTTGCACTTAGATCAAACGACTGAGATATTTTCCTTTGCGCTCACTCCTCGTTGTCTGGACATTGATCGGACGATCCAAATATTTTCCCTTGAGCTTATGCTTTCTTCTAACTTAGAAGATTTTTCGAAAGATTTAAAGGCTTCTACCTTTATCCTTCCTGCGAGTCCACTTCTTGGATCTCGTTCACACTTCTTGGAAAGTGCTACCCCTCTTGAGCTTGATCTCCTCAAAGATTTCAATCCCCCAAACACTTCTTGCTTTTCCGGGAAATTCGTCAAACTCAGATCCAGAGATTCTTGAAAAGAATTCTTTCTTTCCCTCCTGGCGTTCCTCTGCTCTCATCCTTTGACTTCTTTACGGAGTCACTTCGACTCTTCATCGAATTCCAGACTTGTGCACTCTTTGCAATAGATCTTTACACATATTTGAGTTCTTGCGTCGACTGTGCACTTCTTGCGACAATCACTTTGCACTCCTTGCAAAGGAAATCTTACGCTACTTCTCCTGAGCTTTATGAGTCGAAACATACCCTGTCAACGCACTCCTTGCGAACTGTGAGCACACCTTGCACTGGCTCCTGAAGAAAAGTGATTTTAAAATTTATACAAGCATTTCAAAGCTACATGCACTCGTAGAAAAATTCATTCATTCTTGAAAATATTAATGACAACAATAGGGAAATTGTAGACAATATTCACACCATATATTGGATCAATTTTCCTCTGTTATCTTCATTCAAAATCAAGAAAATGGTTATAGCTAAAATCAAAGCAACAACTACTGTTCACAAATTCCTACTTTCTCATAATTCTCGTAACCCTCCTTTTGGGCGTACAAAATCTCTCTTTAGACAAAACAAACAAACTAGATGCTATCTAATTGCAGTTACATTGAGACTAGGGTTAAGCTCCCAAGTCACGCGTGCTCATTTTGTCTCCATGCATGTGATCTTTCTTCTTTTGCTTATATTGCTTCAAAAGATTTACAATACTGGCTAGCGTTCGAGACTCCAGATTGGATCTTATGCGCTGAGTTTTCCTGCCATGCGTACTTGCTGAGGATTCTCTTGCATCACAAGCAATAAGAGGATATGGATATGTAAGATTCCAACTCGAGTCGGGAGGATTTCTTGGAATAGAACACATGTTGTATGTTATAGATTTGAAATTAAACCTACTCTCAGTTGCGGCTTTTGAATATTAAGGCTATGCAACCACATTTCAGAGTGGCTAGGTACTTGTGTATTCAAGGGAAGCTACTCAAGACACAACAATAATGCTTGGTGTTTGCAAGGAAATGTTTTATAAGTTACTGGGAAGACCTATAATATGGTCTAATGGTTTCTTGGATTCAACATCAGATTCAATGTCAGATTCAACATCAACGTCAAAGGCATTGTTAGAGATAGGAAGTTGTGAGACTCCTTACAGTACTAAGGGGAGGATGAGTCCATGACGAAACCATCCATCAAAAAATATTTCATTGTAAATATGTATATTTGTAAATGCAAGCCAATATGCATATGTAGATACCTCCTAAGTCTATTTCTAATGTTGTATTAGAAGGCTTGTAAGCCACTCATTGTAGATTATAAGAGTGAGAGGAATTTTACAAAATTTCTATATAGCCACCTTATATGTTGTTAAGAGTGAGATAAATTTTGTAAAAGGATTTCTATATAGCCAACTTACATATTGTTTGAAGTGAGAGGACTCTTGGAAAGGGTTTCTATATAGCCCATTTGTTATAGGAGTAAGAGAGATCTTATAAAGATTTCTAAGTCTTTCGACAACAATATAGACAATTGTATATTCTTGTTATCAACTAAAGGTCTACATATGGATCAATTTGTCTAAGTTAACATTCTTATTCTGAAGTACTAAAGGAAAAGGAAAAAAAGGATGCATAAAGTTGGAGCATGTAGATTGAAAGTGGGAAGAGCATCAAAGTAATGTAAATCTTCCTAGAGTTGGTAAAGGAGAAATAATCTTCCTTGTAAGGAGATGCATGTTATAAGCATCTTCAAAATACTATGTCATGTTCATGTAGATGTATACCTTGAGCTGAAGTAGTTCATATAGTACATATAGAATTTTTTTCAAGGCAGGAGAGAAGAAATGAACAAGAGAGTCATTCAGAGACTCCTACTGGTACATCCACAGTACAAGAACAAAGATTCCAAAGGGAAAGTCGTAAATCAACATTCGACTTGGTTTCATATTGGTCGAGATAGAATATATTCATAGAGAAGGAGATGGGAGTGGATGTTGAGTACAAGGTTCAGATTCAAATATTATAGAGATTCAGTGAGAGAATTTTGTTATGAAGGAATCTATGACCCAAAACCAGACCTATATCTGTATTGGCAATAATGCCAGAGGCCAGAGTCAGAGCCATATTTCAGAAGCAGACAAAAGTACACTGATCTAATATCTAATATCTAAGAACCAAGATGAAGATTGAGTCCCAAGATATTCGACAGGGTGGAAGAGTGAAGAAGCATCATCATCACTAAGTCACTGGATGAGAGCATTACAATAAAATGGAAGAGTGAGTAGGATTTATCATCACTAAGTTGTTGAAATATTCATTCTTTTGGAGGATCAAAAGTTCTTCAGTGGGAAGGTGTGATCCAGAAGGATCCATGAATGCTCACAGAGGTCCAGGAGGATCTAGAATGTTCATAGAGGTCTAGGAGGATCCAAAAAAGCTCAAAATTTGACTATCTCAAATGCTCTCGAAAAATACATCAATGCGTAGAGCTCGGTGATAGCTTTCCAATGGCACAAAAATTGCCTCAAACGTTGTTCATATGAAAAAGTTATGGATGGCCAAAGATCAAGTCAAACTAAGACAAAAGTCAATAGGGTCAAGGTGGCACATGTCACTATTGAAAGGGTGAAACATGGCACGACTATACAACCATACAGTGTTGACGTGGTGAACTCACATGGCGACACGTTGAAAGTATTTGGTGATGTGGCATGCCAAGTTGGCAGGCGACTAGGCAATCATACAGTCCAAGTGGACCAATTACATATTGACACGTGACACAAGGAATCCAATAAGAGACTACCATGTGGCAGTCCCTCATTGGCCTATTATGGTTAATGTTTATTAAAATCTTTGGAGTCAAGAGGATCAAACCCGTGACCTCCCATAAACCTTACCCAAGCCTTTTACATCGCGCCATCACATGAGACTTAACATATGTATGACGTAGATTATATTTAAGTTTGTGTATTGTAATGGTTGGAGGGAAAAAAGGGATGAGGGATAATCCCTTGACCCATATTATATGCACTCATATGGTATCCCACAAGACCATAACCAACTCCATGATTTGCGAGGGTATTTAACTTTGGTTATAAACCATTAATAATATATCGCATATATATATTGTCTCATTTAAAACTATATGCCACCATTGTAACAAAAAATTATATATGGTGTGGTCGACGGGGTTTGACCCCACGACCTGCCATATAACACTCCAATGATTTAACCATTATGCTAGGGGTACCACTTGTTACGATATTCCCCAACAATAAATTAAATGATTTCCAATAGTTCTAGTTGGAGGTTTGGGTCCGTGGCCTATTTATGGGAACATCGTCCAAGACCGACACATCTCGAGACTGCACACAGTCTGAGGCAGACATTAATCCCTAGGTCGACACAAATCCTAAGGACACACAGATGCATAGATTTGTGTGCCAAAGAGGAAGCTAAGTTTATGTGTTGCATGGATTTTGCGTGCCATGAAGTATATTGTTCAAACATATGCAACTCTATACTCATTTTTTCTCGTTTTTCCTAGAGGAGTTCAATGGTGATGTTATTTTTGTGCTAAGAGGTCATTTTTGAAATTCTTAGTCCAGATTATCGTTAATGAGTGCCATAGTGCATCAATTGGCATGCAAAGAGGGTGAAATTGAGTCAGTTCATCATATGGTTGACTTTATATTCAATTTTCTCATAATTTCGCAAGGAATTCAATAATAAACTCTATTTCTGAGTTTGAAAAATGGAATTAAAGAGAGTCCATCAAATTGGCTTTGTAAGTCCATGTTGTAATGCAATTTGACATTTTGAGATGATAAGAGGCAATCTTACTATCTAGAAGGGACTTGAAGATGAAGTAATATATGTCATCAATGTTATATATTTGAGTTCTTTTATTGTTTGTTGTGTTATCTCATAATTTCTCAAATTAATCATCATTTTATGAGATTTTGGATAAGAAGCATAACATCATTTTTTTGCAAATCACTTCAATACGATCAAGAATTAATTCTGAATTAGGTTAGATGCTAATATGTATATTTTAAAGGACCAAGTGCTATCTAAGGATTTTCGGATCAATGGATTTGTTGCATTTATTTTGATGCTATAATCATATTAAAAGAAGTGTATTCGTAGAGTGAGACTCCACATGGGTCTGGGCACAGTACCTTAAGGTTGTGCGCAATTATTTTGGTCTACTTGTAATAGGGAGCATTATAAGTAGTATTTCCGCACTAAGATTTTTGAGTAGCATGGTTCAATAGTGAGCTTGGGCTGCTTCAAAGAGTGTCCTCGCAACAAAAGTTGAGATTATGTGACATGGCCCATCTTGGGAGCTTGGGGATGTTACATTCTGGTATCAGAGCAATTGGTTCAACACTGGACTTGTATGGGCTAGATATTAGCATGAAATAGACGTGTGTGTTGAGTATTGGTGTTGCACAGTGCATAGTTTATTTTTGCCCAAAATCTGGTGCATAGTATAGAGCTGTGATGCACGTAAGAATAGCGATGTTTAGGTGGGCACACTAGAGTTTGGATGTTAAAATAATACAAGGAAAAAAAAAAGGATTATGATAGATTGTGCATAGATTTCATAAAATTGTCACATTAATTAGTCTAAAAAATCACGTTGTCTACACTTTTGCAGGATAACCAACAATTAGCTCAAGGAAATATCAACGTAGAAATTAAAAAGCATGGCAGGTGTGCAGAAAACCTATAGTTAGCATGAAGAAATGGAAAGGTTACACGTTGGTATGGGTATTGAAGATACATAATCCAATGGACATAGAGAATACTTAGAAGATAACATGAACTTGGTAGAGACCATAAATTTTTTGAAAAAGGACGTCCAAAGTTATAAAGCTAATAACGACATGCTTATGAAAACCAAGGAGGAACAAGAAGGATTCAACATCAATTTGCTACAAAACTTGGACATAATTGAGAAAAAGATGGATACAGAGACATAGAAAAGCAATTCAGGAAGACACAAGTCTCATCATGAGGGAAGAAAAACAAAAAGTGCTGACAAACATCTCCATCACTCTCCAAGATATTCAACTAGGAGAACACGCAATAGTTCGAGCCCATCTCCTGTCAAAAAGCATAAGAGAAGGATTGGGGTGGATGAGCTACATGGGGGAATGAATAAGATCAAGCCTCCTACTTTTTATGGTGAGCATAAAAGGAATGAGGATGCATAGACATGACTGTTGGGTATGAGGAAATACTTCTAGCTGCATAGTTACTCCTCGCAGGCAGAAGGGTGAATTGCCATTTATCAACTCAAGGGGAAAGAATCAATGTGGTGGGATCAGTATGTGCAAGTGCAACACATTGATGAGAATAAGGTTACTTGGAGGGAATTCAAGTGATATTTTGAAAATAAGTATTTAACCAATCACTACTATGATAGGAAAATGAAGGAGCTCTTTGAACTCAAGCTTGGGAGCATGACCATAGATGAGTATGAAAGGAGATTTTTAGAGATGTTGAAATATGTGCCTTTTATCATGGATGAACATGTGAAGATTCACAGGTACCTGAGTGGGATACCATCATTTATTAGCAATAATATACAATATGATGATCCCAATACATTGGAAGAAACTATAAGGAGAGCTAAACGTCTCTATGATCAATAAAGGGGAAGACCAACTTTCCAAAAGGCTTGGGAGGACAATATGAAAAACAAGGTTTAACAGAGGAAGAAGGGGACTAGGCCCCCATTTTTCAGAACTAATGCACAAGGAAAATCAACTTTCAAGGAGCCCATAATGACCGAGGCAATGGAAACCAAGCCAAGGCAACAATCGATGAAGTGTCGGGGGTTACGACATAAATCAATTATTTAGAGATTTCTATCAAAGAGGTGAAAAAGCGAGGACTGCGCACAATGTACAGTAAGATACGATAGTCAAAGACATGGGTAGAAGTGTACCTAGAATTTACATAGCCTTGGGCAACACACAAGCTAAGTTTCAATCGCACATGATCAAGGTGGAAGGTAAGATTAATGATCAACCCATTGCTATTTTAATCGACTCATGAACTAGTCATAGTTATCTAGATCCTAAAATGGTGGAAATATTCCAATTGTCGAGAAGCAAACTTGGAAAACCTTGGTTGGTGTAGTTAGCTACAGGGGAAAAAAGGATAATTAATGAGATGGTTAAGGCATGTCCAATGGAAATGAATGGATTGCACACAAAATCTGATTTGAATATCATAACTTTGGGCTCATATGATTTCCTATTGGTATGGATTGGTTGGACCATCATCGTTTTGTTCTAGAATATTATAATAAGGCATTTACTTGCTTGGATGAGCAAGGAAATTTGAGAACAGACCAAGGCATTACAAGAGTTGTGACTATCAGAGAAATTCAAGCCTTGCAATTGAATAAAAGCTACATGAAAGGATGTCAAGTATTTGCAACACACATGGAGGAGACACCCATGGATAAAGTGCCAAGTGTTGAAGATTGCGCAATACTGAAGGAATTCGAGGGTGTCTTTAAAGAAATATCAGGGTTTCCATCAAAAAGACATATTGATTTCTCTACAAATTTGATGTTAGGAGAAACTCATGTATCCAAGATTCCTTATAGGATGAGTACTCCAGAGCTGAAGGAATTGTAGATGCAACTTGAAGAGTTTTTGAAGAAGGGATATATATTTGTGAAAAAGAAGGATGGTACACTGAGTCTCTGCATTGAGTTCATGCATTTAAACAAGGTAACAATGAAGAACAAGTATCCATTGCCAAGGATAGATGACCTGCTTTATCAACTAAGGGGCACATAGATATTTTCCAAGATTGATCTTAGATCTGGCTATCACCAAGTGAGAATGAAAGAGGAAGACAACAACAAGACTCCCTTCAGAACAAGGTATGGTCACTATGAGTTCACAATGGTGCCATTTGGGTTTTCGAATGCACTAATTTTTTTCATGTGTTTGATGAATGGGGTTTTCAGAAGTTATTTAGATAAGTTTGTCATTGTATTTCTGGATGCCATACTTATTTACTCTAAATACGAAGAAGAACACGAGCAACACTTGAATTTGGTGTTGAAGGTATTAAGGGAGCATCAATTTTATGCAAAGTTGAGCAAGTGCTCATTTTATCAGCGACAAATTCCTTATTTGGGTCATATTATTTCAGAGGAAGGAATAGTTGTGGACCTAGCAAAGATAGAAGCCATCGAGGAATGGCCAACACCTAGAAATGTTGTAGAAGTGAGATCCTTTACGAGACTGGCATGGTACTACATAAAGTTTATTGAAGGATTCTCAAAGATTGCGCATCCAATTACATCTTTGCAAAAGAAAGGTGCATTATTTGAAAGGACTCAAGATTGTGCAAGGAGTTTCCAACACTTGAAGAGTTTGTTGACAAGTGCACCAATTTTGAGAATTGTCGATCTTGATGCAAACTTCGTTGTGTTCACAGATGCATGCAAGGAAGGGCTCGATGGAGTCCTTAGTCAGAATGGGCACGTGGTATGCTACAAATCATGAAATTTTAAAGAGCATGAAAGGCTCTATGCTACTCATGACCTGGCATTGGTAGCCATAGTGCATGCCTTGAAGACGTGGCAAAATTATCTCATGGGTAAAATATTTGAGTTGAGAACGAATGATTGTGGTCTGAAATATTTGTTTGGACAAGCAAGTTTAAATGCCAGACAAAGTAGGTGATTAGAATTCCTCGGTGAATATGACTTTGATATAAATCATATCAAGGGTAAATAGAATAAGGTGACTGATGCACTCACCATGAGAGTGCATGAGATGCAAGTTACAACCATTAGCATGTACCAGACAGATTTGAGAGACAAAATCATAGAGGTTGCAAAGTCAGATTTGCGCTATGAGGAATCAAGAGAAAAATTACTACAAGGTCTTTTGTAGCAGAAACTTGAAGAGTATGAGCTTAAAGAAAATGGAGTTCTCTTGTTTAGGCACAGAGTTTATGTGCCTAACTCACCAGAGATGAAAAATATAATATTGAAGGAATTACATAATGTGCCTTATGTCGAGCACCCTGGTTATCAAAAGATAGTAGCAACTATTAAGAATCAATATTATTGGCCAGGTATGAAAAAAGAGGTTGTTGATTTTATTTCCAGATGTATTGAGTGTCAAAATGTCAAAGTTGAGCACAAACATCCAATTAGTTTGCTACAGTCTTTGTCCATTCCTGAGTGGAAGTGGGAAGTTATAACAATGGATTTTATAACCAAGCTGCCTAGATCATCCAAGCAACATGATTCTATTATGATGGCAGTGGATAAGCTTACTAAAGCTACCCATTCTGTTCCAGTGAAGTCAACTTACAAGGAAGCTAATATTACTGATATCTACATGAGAGAAATTTCTAAATTGCATGGTGTTCCTAGGACAATTATGTTCGACAACACAGGTATTCTGACAGAGGACGAACACCTTCAATAACTACTCACATAACCAGATCAAAGATCAACACACTGATGTTTTCACGTGGTAAAAACCCTACGGGGAAACATCCACGACCCCAACCAACGTGACCACTTGGAGCAGTTTATTAATGCGAAAGAAAAAGATTACAGAGAGATTTTACAAGACAGTTTCTCACAATTGATCATCGCCCAATGACCCTCCATGCTATTTAAATAGAGATTATGGACCAATCAGGTGTTAATCCACAATTCAATGGCCGTTAAAATCGAGGAGAGTATGAACCGTCAGATCACTCTATGTCGGGAACATATCATGACCGTCGAATTTCCTAAATACAAATGCATACTAAAGAAACACACTTTTACCTAACAACACATTAGACCAAGTAGACCTTAACCAACTCCTAAGTGTCTAAATATCCTAACATCCCCCATTAAGAACAAATTGGGATAGGATTGAAGGAATTACAATGTTGACACAATAGGAGAAGGAAGGAGGCATTAGATCCTATCCCACCTTAATGACAACTTCATGAACTCCTAACATAGATTGAAGTTTGGAAAACTTTGCTTTTGTAAGAGACTCTGTGAAAATGTCTGCAACTTGATCTTCTATAGGGAAAAAGAGCACTTCAATAACTTGATCATGAATGAGCTTTCTAATGAAGTGCATGTGTAGCTCGATGTGCTTGTGGCGCTGATGTTGAACTGGGTCTTTGGTGAGCTTGATGGCACCTTGATTGTCACACCAAAGGTTGGTCGGATGCTGCTTCTCGAATCCAAACTCTGAAAGGATCTGTCGAAGCCACAAGGCTTCCTGACTTGCATTTACTGCTGCTCGGTACTCTGCTTCTGCTGAAGAAAGTGTAATAGCCTGTTGTTTCTTATAGGCCCAAGTGATAGGTCTTGAACCAAGGCTGAAAACATAACCTGCAGTAGACTTCCGATCATCAGGGTCATTGGTCCAATCTGAATCAGTGAAACCAATCAATAAAGGAGTCCCCCCTGAACTATAATGTATCCTGAACTGAACTGTACCATAGACATAGAGAAGTATCCTTTTAGTTGCTTTCCAATGGATTTCATGGGGTGTTTGCATATACCGAGAAACAATACCAACAACAAAGGAAAGATCAGGACATGTATGAGTCAAGTATAAGAGGCTACCAACTCACTGACGGTACAAGGTGGCATCAACTTCAATAGAAGTACAGGTGGCAGTAAGCTCGACTCCAGACTGGAAGGGAGAAGGGGCTGGTTTACAATAATCCATGTGAAAGCGACGAAGAATGTCACAAGCATACTTAGACCGGGAAAGAAAAATTCCTTCATTGGTTTACAAAACTTGGAGGCCAAGGAAATAGTGCAAAAATCCCAAGTTTGTCATTTCAAATTTCTTCTTAAGGTTGGTTTTCACATGGTTTAAAATTTTTGAGTCACTACTAGTAAGGATAAGGTCATCAACATAAAGTACAAGGATTATGAGATGGCTTCCTACTTTCTTGGTATAGACATTAGGATCATAATGACATATAGAGAATCCAGTGTCAATAGGAAAGCTGCCCATTTTGGCATACCAAGCTCAGGGAGCTTGCTTAAGACCATAAAGAGATTTAATAAGTCGACAAACAAGGCTAGAGTCATTCTAGACATAGCTAGGAGGTTGTTCCATGTAGATTTCTTCTTGCAAATCTCCATGCAAGAAGGCGGATTTAACATCCATTTGATGGACCTCCCATTTATGTGAGGCAGCAAGGGAAAGAACAAGGCAGATGGAATTCATTTTGGCTACAGGGGCAAAGGTTTCATTATAGTCAATTCTTTCAACTTGGGAAAATCCTTTGGCAACTAACAGAGCCTTGTGTCTTTCAACACTTTGATCTGATGCATACTTAGTTCTGTAGACCCATTTACATCTGACAAGTTTTCTTCCTTTTGGAAGAGGTACAAGATCCCAAGTATCCTTTACCATTAAAGAACGATACTCTTCATTCATTGTTGTATGCCAATCTGGATGACCTGAAGCTTCTGCAAATGTATTTGGATCATGAGTCTCTGAAACTTGAGCCAAAAGAGAAGAGGCTCGCTAGAATTGTGAATGTGTTCGGCGCTGATCTAAAGGATCACCGACAAGACCACCAACTGCTTCTTGTGTTGAATGGACCCATCTAAGAAGCGGTGGAATTGGTGTTGGTTCAGGTTCAAAGGACTCATCTGGAGGAAGGTGAGCAAGCAGAGGTGGATTTTCATCCTCACTATCATCATATGAAGAAGAAACCAGAATAGGAACAAAAGAAGGCACAAACACCGAAGATGGCTTGCAGGCCGAATAAGGCACAATCGCCAAATTAGGCTCGCATGCCAAGATATTTTCATCAAATTTAACACCTCTTCTAATAATAATTTCATTACAATGTGGTTGAATAAGTCTATAACCTTTGACATCTTCAAAATAACCAACAAATATACACTTCTCACTTTTAGGTTGCGATGCTTTCCTTTTCTCATAAGGAATGTGAGCCCATGCTATACTGCCAAATACACGAAAGTGACTTACATTTGGTTTAATTTTAGTCCAAGCTTCTTCTGGTGTTATATTTTTAAGAACCTTTGTGGGAGTGCGATTGACTATGTAATTTGCACAGTTCATTGCTTTCACCCAATACTTTAGACTTAATCCCTTAGATTGGATCATACAATTAGCCATTTCTTTTGATGTGCGGTTCTTTCTCTTAGCAACACCATTTTGTTGTGGTGTATATGGAACAATGTGTTGCATTTGGATGCCCTGTGTAGTGCAGTAACTTGTAAAATTATTGTTCACATATTTGCCTCCATTATCTATTCTTAACTTTTGAATTTGATGTCCAGATTGCTTTTCTACAAGGGCCTTGTAGGCCAAAAATTGTCAAAAACTCCGCTCTTAAGTTTTAAGAAGTAAACCCAAGTACGTCTGGAAAAATCATCAATGAAAGTTAAGAAATACTTTCACCCAGAAAAATAATGAGAAGAAAGTGGACCACACAAATCATTGTGAACAAGCTGCAAAGTGCCCGAGGCGTGCCAAGAGGTACATTTGTCAAAACTGTCCCTATGATGTTTGTCGAGAACATAACCAGAAACCATCTCTGCATGAATCAGGAGGAATACCAGTCACCATATGTTTATTACATAGTTGCTGTAATGAGCGATAGTTTAGATGACCATACCGCTCATGCCAATGTTATCTCAAGTCATCGCTATGAGAAAAAAAAACTGATGAAAAATATGGTGACTCAAAGTTGTCAAACTTGTACAACCCGGTAATATCATCAACAATTCCAGTTGCAAGAACATGGTTAGGATATTTTAGATCCTTGATTACAACTCGGTGAGGTGAAAACTCTACGGTTTTACCTTCACCTGAATGAGTGATTTGATATACTGATAGAAGGTTACAAGAAAGACTTGGAATACATAATACATCATTGAAATGACCATTATCTACTTGAACTGTTCTAGATCCTACAACACTAAGAGATCTATCATCACCAACAAGTATTTTCTTGGTGTTACATTCATTTAGAGTAGAAAATATGTCTTTATACTTACCCATATGATAAGATGCTCTTGAATCAATAAGCCACTCACTAGAAGAAGAAGTAGAATTTGCATTGAAGGAGAAACCAAAAGCGAAAAGTACATGTCCATGGGAAGAAGAAGAAGAAGAAGAAGTAGAATCAATATTGATGTTGTGCTTCTTCATTGCTGCTTCTAAATATGCCATCTTCTTGAAACATTTGGACTCATCATGACCATCTTTATCACAAAAGTTGCAATGTATGTCAGTCTTCTTATTTTTATATTTTGCTCCTTTGTCACCATTAGGAGCTGAATTTATTGGAGCGGGTTTGGGACCCTTATGTTGCTTGTTGTTGTAGTGAGGATATTGCTTCTTGGGATACTTGGGTTTATCTTTCTGCTGGGAAACTAAGGCTTTGTTGGAGGTACCTGTAGTGCCGGTCACTCCAAGTTGTACAAGCTTATCTTCCTCTTTAATCAAAGCACCACAAAAGGACTCAAGAGTGGGTTTTTGATAAGCTCTCCCTAGAGCCTCTCTCATGGCATAAAAGGTAGATACAAACACATAATATGCACTACCTATCTTAGAAAGAATAAGATAGATGCAATGCTCTTCCTCCATTTCTATCTCACATTATTCACATAAACTTTTGAGTGTTTTAAATTTAGATAGATAGTCTCTAATGTAAGAAAAATCACTTGGACTTAAGGTCAGTACATGATTTTCTAGCTGTTGTGCTCGAATAATATTGAGTTTACCAAACACAGATTCGATCTTTTCCCTAGCTTCATTGGGGTCATCAATTTCTTTAAGGTGAAACCTTAAACCATGAGAGATGGACATTTCGATTAGTCCTCCCGCTTCGTCACTCCTATTAGCCCATTTGACTTTCTTATCATCATTAGTGGGTGCTTTTTCCTTTCCCAAGGTAATCCAGTACAAGTCTTTACTTCTTAATAAATATTCCATATGAGATTTCCATTGGAAGTAGTTGGTGCTGGTAAACAAGAGATTACTTGTAGAAGCAATATTAAATATGAAGATAATATGGATTTAAAAACTAAAACTGATGATCTGGATGGAAAGATCTCGAAAAGTTATGGGGTTTAAAAAAAAAAATGGCACTAAAAACAGACTTCAGATGTGAGAGTTATGCCCTTTTAAAAAAATGCATAAATAATAACCAAAGAACCACGTGATAGTGTAAGTTGCTTTATGAAGTGACCCACTTATATAAAGAGAAGTGGGGATCACTTTTACAATGAAGTTACTTTATAAAAGAAAAGTTGCATGCAAAATAAATGACTCTAAAATAAATATTAAAACTACTTATATTGATTCACTTTTATACTTGAAGTGAAATACACTTTACAATTTGAGCATGAACTTTTTAAAACAAAAGTAACAAAAGAGAGACTTGAATTCAAGACCTCTTACTTAATAAGGCAACTTTTAACCAAATGGTCTAGCAAAACATATTGTATTTTTTAGGAAGAGGGTTGGGGTTGTTGTTGTTGCGTGCTAAAAAAAACTCTTTTCACATAAGAAAATAAATTTCGCTTCTCGATGACAACAAGGGTTAGATCTCAGTTAGCTTACCTGGAAGATGCACCTTTTCCTATATGTTTCTGATTTGTCAAGATCACATAGGGCGCAAAGAATAGAGCATACATAGATCTAAAAGAGTAGTAACCTGGAAATAAATAATGCAAAACCAAAATGAAACCAAAATAATACTCTACAAAAATTTTAAAAATGCGTATGCATGCTTTATACCTCCGAATCTGATTGAAATGGATGTATCTTAGGCAAACAAAAATATTTTCGAGTGAAACAAAAAGTCTTCCTGAATGAAATGAGCACTCCAGATAGAATGGAACAGTTCTATCAGCCCATAAATGTACGAAAATGACATAAAATGGAAACGAGGCAACTCGGCTTCACGATCTCGATCTACAACATGAGCGAGTCTTCAAATAGGCTCTGATACCATGTTAAAAAACACAGGTATTCCAATAGAGGACAAACACCTTCAGTAACCACTCACATAACTATATCAAATATCAACACACTAATTTTTTCACGTGGTAAAACCCCTATGGGGAAACATCCACGTCCCCAGCCAACGCGACCACTTGGAGCAGTTTATTAATGCAAAATAAAAAGATTACATAGAGATTTTACAAGAGAGTTTATCACAATTGATCATCGACAAATGACCCTCCATGCTCTTTAAATAGAGATTATGGACCAATCGGGTGTTAAGCCACAAATTAATGGCCGTTAAGATCGAGGAGAGTATGAACGATCAGATCACTCTATGTCGGGAACATATCATGATTGTCGGATTTCCTAACTACAAGTCCATACTAAAGAAACACAGTAAGAAACACACTTTTACCTAACAACACATTAGACTAAGTAGATCTTAACTAACTCCTAAGTGTCTAAATATCCTAACAAATTGTGTTTGATAGAGATCCCAAGTTCACTTCAAATTTTTGGAAGGGATTTTTCAAAGAAATTGGGACAAGTCTGAACTTTAGCACAACATATCACCCAGAATTAGATGGATAAACAGAGAGGGAAAATAAGGTAATAAAAGATATGCTAAGGATGTATGCGATGGATAAAACATTAAAATGGGAAGACTACTTGCATTTGGTAGAGTTTTCTTACAACAATGGATATCAAGCATCTTTAAAGACAAGTCCATTTGAAGCATTGTATGGTAGAAGGTGCAACACACATGTGAGTTGGGATAACTCAAAAGACCGCACAGTAGTTGGGCCAGATTTGCTCTGGGAAATGGAAGAGCAGATGGTAAAAATAAAGAAAATTTTGAAAGTTGCCCAAGACAGAGAAAAAAGTTGCACAGATAAAGGATGAACTTATAGAGAATTTAAAGTGGGTGACCATGTGTTCCTAAATGTAAAGTCAAGACGAAGTTCCTTGAAGTTGGGTAATTTCTCTAAGCCAACAACACAATATTGTGGACCATTCAAAATCCTAGAGAGGATTGGTCTTGTCACATATATGTTGGCTCTACCAGCATCCTTGAGTATTCATAATGTATTCCATGTTTACTTACTTAAAAAGTATGTACCTGATGTTAATCATGTCATTGTTTAGAATGTTATTCAGGTGGAGCAAGAGGGCGACTTCCAAGTTCAACCATTGCACATATTGGATCAGAAAGTCAAAACACTTTGGAATTGCCCAGTAAGACTGGTAAAGGTCTAGTGGACCTGTTACGGTCCTGAGGATGCAACCTGGGAACATGGGGGTGCTATGCGGTCAAAGTATTTGCATCTTTTTGAAGACTTGTGAAAGTTTTTTATTGTACACGAGTATGTAATGCAATGAGGACAATGCATAAATAAGGAGGAGGGGAATGTAACACCCCTAGGCCGAACCCCAACTATATATATATATATATATAGTGAGCTGTTGGTATCAAGTCTTGGATTCAATTTTGTACGCACATTCCTTAGTTTGGTGATTGCGCAAGGATTGTGCATCAAATAAAGAGCGCACACATTTTATAGTGTAAGTGTGCGAGGATGGAACACCAAAGGAAGAGTGTGTGCATCCCAGATTTTTGCGCGCACTAGATTAAGTGCACAGTTTTTGAGGCCATAGAGCCTTTGTATATATGTTTGTGTTTTAAGGCTAGTGAGCCTGGATGAAAAAGGCCAATGCACTTGTATTTTGAATGTAATCACCCTCAAGATTGTTAATATAATCACATCACTATGCACATACTCAAGTCAGACGAAAAGGGACGGGGGGATAAACTCCACGGAAGAGGAAAAAGGGGGAGCTTAAGTCAAGGGAATATTTTATTAATATTTCCAAAAGTTTAATTTATGGATATGTATTTATCCTAAGTTCTCGAGTGTAGGGAATGAGTCACCAAGTGGCTAAAGCTACTTCTAAAAGTGATAAGTGTTGAGTTGAAGGCATGTAATATATATTGTTGGCCTTAGTGTAATTCAAGGGGATCACTCATTCTGAAAAGATTCAGACAAATTTTCCCCTACGAAGGAATAAGTATTTTGTTGTAACTGATTGTCATTGCGGAACCCTGTGCTTGGGAAGGATTGTTTACTTTCGAAGAGGCAGGTTGTCAGGCCTCTAGGCATTCTCTCCATGTGAGAGTTTGCTGATAATTGTTTCCTGGTGCGCTGGGCATTAGATACAGGGCTCTAAGATTTCCTGTCCGACCTGTTGTTGAAGCCCCAGAAGGGAAGTGGGCCCATCGGAACTCGGGGGTGACCCGTCGCTGAAAGGTTATGAATGACAAAGTCTATGACTGGGAGGAACTTATGAGTCCCGCATGCAGTTGGTGAATTTTCATAAAATATAAGTGACCTTCACATGCTTGTTTAATTACTGTGTGCTCCGATGTTATATTTTTAAATGGGTTTATCTTCATGTATGAAATTGCATCTGAATATTGTGGTCAATAATATGCATATATTGTAGCACATGAGAAGTATGGAAATTATTAAGTAATCATGTTAAGTTAAACTAGGTGGTATGGTTAGAAGATAAAAAGGCATGTATGAATTGTCGAGTGCACAATGGAGTAGTCCGTGCACACAAAGGTGATAGAATCCATGTGTAGCATTGGATTGATTGCACACGCAGTAGTATTAAGTGTGCAGAACGTTTGTGTGCACAACATTATATATGTATGTACTGAAGGGTTAAGCGCACAATAAATTTATGATATTTATTCTGTTGCTATAATCATATTTAAAGAAGTGTATTCGTAGAGCGAGACTCCACATGTGTTTGGGTGCAGTACCTTAAGGTTGTGCGTAGTTATTCTTGTCTACTTGTAAAAGGGAGCATTATAAGCTGTATCCGTGCACTAGGATTTTTGAAGTAGCATGGTCCAACAATGAGCTTGTGCTACTACAAAGAATGTTCTAGCGACATAATTTGATATTGCATGACATGGCCCAACCTGGAAGGTTGGGGACGTTATACTATGTGTGTTCCTCATCTCTCTTTAATATGACATTGCTTCATTTCTCACAAGCATCCATAGCTCTGATGAAGATGCCTTAGAATCATATAAGCATGGTATTTCTTCCAGTGAATGTCAATAACCCAAGAAGGTTTACTTGTACTTCCCACACTTTTACAATACTTTCAACTTCCTATTTATATTTCACACTTTGATCACCCTTTAGATTTGTATATTAATATTGCGCATGCAATGTGTGTATAGGAAGTGGGGTTATACAGGAGTTGTTTTGATTTCCTTAGCAAGTTACTCACTCCCAAAGTTTTATCCTAAGGTTGCTCCCATCATCAATCATCCTAGTTATCAACTATGTAATGTGAAGTGAATGGAGTTCAAAAGAAAAGACATATAAGAGACATGAATTTTGATGTGCAAGCATTATAGATATGAATCCTTGGAAACACAGATGTTCCACCACAAACAAAAAAATCAAGTTTGTTGGTTAATGATGCAGGAGCATCCACACGTCATCAAGCGAGCCAGAGCGCACGGAGTAAAATCATACAGCTGGACAGTGCCAGCGCGCACATTTTGAAATGCTTTGGAGATTTTTTGCGCCGTCGTTTGGATGAGGCATTCAAAGCCAAGCGCAGTTGTATTGTATTAGTAGATAGGAAGGCATTTATGTGAATTAATGCTGTTAGATAGGAATTAACTGTAGATTAGACAGTTTAGCTTTAGAGAGGGAAAACGGAGTATAGACACCCTCCCGTGTATCTTTGTATGATATTATTTTTTTTCAGAATTCAGATTCATTCATTCAGACAGGAGCAAGAGAGAACAGAGCCAAGCGAGAGCCTGTGGAGAACCTCCATGTACAGTTATTGAGTTAATAGGAAGAGTCTGATTCAATTACCATGGATGTGTTTGACACTTTTGTGTTATTGATGTTATGCTTTTGTTTACTTGCTTCATTTTATGCGTATCTGTTGTATGCTGCATATGTGATTGCTTATCAGGTTAGGAACCTGA
>ML776561.1:118998-134746 GCA_009831015.1 Picea engelmannii | reverse complement strand
AAGGGCGATTTCCCGATTTGATCGAGGCCGTCGATCCGGCGTGGACAGGTGGCACGAATCCGTAGTATCGGACTTTCGGCATTCGGGGTTTCCAAAAGCAAGAGCTTTGGAGTCTTGGACCCGCGAGTAGCGAAATCCCGACGGGACGTGGCAGTGTGGGACCCGGACGTCAGTGGGAGCCGCGTGGAGGCATATCGGCATATCGGGGTTCGGGGATTCAAAAGGTAAGTACCTCCTTGCCTCACACCCGCCGATTTTCCGATAGGAAAATCCCCGAGATCCGGAGCGTTGACCGTAAGACATCGCGGATCGGGATTCAGAAGTTTTATGCTGCACGGAAGGTGCGCTAAAGGTTCGCAAGTCCGCGAAACCCGACTTCCCGAGTTCCGAAAGGGAGGGTTCCCGAGAAGACTGTGGGTGATAGAACTCCCGAGGAGGAGTTGGAAGAGCATCGACTCTTCGGGCCGTGGAGTGAGAAGGTCCTGGTGGAGCGACCGTACTGCTGAGAGTGCGGTTGCCGTCAGTTAAGGACTTTGTTAAGATCATTAAGTGTGATGCTTTTGTCATAGGATGTTTGATATACACTAAAGCACAAACCAAATGTTACCAATGTCATTTTTCTAGGATTAATACCCCCCTAGAAAACTTCTCATGGTTAAAGCAAGCAAACAAACTAGGAAAAAACAAGGAAATCCTAATTGTACAAGCCAAGAATAATAAAACAACAACCACGACTGAAAACCTAAAGTCATCTCTAGAATGCAATAGGAAATGAAATTAGCAATCAAACTAAAATATCTCAAAGTTGTTTATTCAATTTTTGTTTTTGAAATATGAACACAGAGAGTAAAATAAAATAAAATTTCAAACTCAAATTTAAATCAAAACAAACAAATTATTACTCCAAGAAACTTTACCTACTCAAAATTTTGTGAAGGGACATGCCAGAACATGAAAGTAAGGATTAAAACAATTGTGAGATATAGTGAAAAGAAAATCAAATTTCAAACCTGATGTAGCTTTCATAATTCAACTGATTCTCACAACTAACTTATGTTTACCTTTCATTTCTTGTGTAGCTCAATTAAAATTTCTCGAGGTGAAGTTCCTTCCTAACAAGATTAAAATGTTCAGCTAACAGATCTTGTTTGTTAAAAACAATAAATGATGAGAAAATATAACCAAAATAAAGACCAAATTATCCATGATCTAATGAAGAAAAATAAATCTGAAATAAACATTAAACTATTCTAGCAAGTATGAAATGAAGTGAAAATTATGTTATGTTCTCAATACAAATTAGATATTTCACTCTTTCCTTCACAACTGAACTTATTGAAAACCAAAAATCAAATCTAGAGCAATCAAATACGCAAAGAAAAGAAACTAATATTTTCATCCTACTCCTATCCTACATTACACTGGCTAAAAATGGACTATATAAAATCATAATGCCAATGTAGCCATTCAATCAACTCCAAACCTGCAATCACATGTTTATAAAAAAATATTAGCATAAATTGGATTGATTTAACATGAAGAAATAAAAGAATTATATTACTCAACATTCTCCTTATAACAAGTAAGATAAAATTATTTTTTTATTTACAAGAAATTTTACCTCAAAAAGATTCCTTCAACCATGTTTCAATTCTATCTTGAAACTCATCATGGTAAACATGAAACTGGTGAAGGCAAAATATAGATGGACATGATATTTGCTGAGAATTATTCGAAGCAACCCCAATTACTATATCTTGAGGAAGAGTATTAGAACTGATGGTATTATTAATTCTATTTACAACGAACAAAATATTAACATTATTATACAATGGGAACTTCCTCAAGAATGATTCTTCTAACCAAGTCTTAAGGGTTGTTAAAATTAAGTTGAAAGTCTATTGATGAAGGATTCATGGATGGATAGTATAGCTGGTAAGAGTCATGTGGAAAATTTTCAAGTACTGGATCTTGTGAAAGAGTATTAAAGTCGATGATATCATTAATCCTAGAATAGAAAGCATGATGATGAGGCATAATCATTTATTGAAATTTCAATGCTTCACTCTCTTGGTAAGCCCTCCTTCTAGCACCAAAATTGTTGATGGTTGAAAAAATTCCTCCACCAACAACAAGGAAAATCACTCGATAGCAAGTCCCAATCAGACTTTCTCTCGTTTGGAGTAGCGATTTCCATTGGTATCTGGGCCTGGTTGCTGCAAACTAAATGGATTTCTCCTCGAAAGGGGACTTATTCGTTGACGATCTTTTAAAATCCTAAATGCATCCTTAACTAATCTAAAAAAAAATAACCTATCTAATCTATCCCATGATAACATATTAAATATAATTGAAAGCAAGCAGTATAATCCCTTCATTAATAATAGGAAGAGATCCTCATCTAGATTAATGAAAGAATCACATACCCATTTATAGTTAATAAAAAATGACAATAAATTGACGAACTAATGATAATTCTAAATGCATGCTTCCAATAACCCACAAACAGAAAAATTAACAACAATTAGGTTCACAATCATGGAATAAATTCACTATCAATGGAATTTAACCATTGTCACATAACACAGGTACACAAATCAAGCTGAAGAAATTCACAAGCTTAATAAAGCACCAATGCCCACTGTTCACTAGTAACCACAATTTCTAAAACTCAAGAATACATTTTCATAAGTTTTAAGAGCCAAAGACCCCCCTTGCGATCTGGTCATGCCCATGCTTGATAGTAATATGCAAGCCCTAGGTTTTCATATTTCCTCATGTTGAAAATATAAAAGCATCCTATTAGCGATTTCAAGGTCAAAATACTATGAATTCGAGTTCAGAACACCACGATAGCATGGCAACAACTCTCAGACCCCTGGCACTATGGCTTTATCGCTGCTAGTTTGTGTGTGTTGTGACTTCTTCTCGTTTGCAATCTTTGGTCAAGTGAAAAGACCCTCACTTTTGTCCCTCTTCTTTGTGATCTAGACGAGCCAAAAATTGTCCCTCTTATTGTAATTTTCATTTTTTCATAAGCATTTTATTTATTTTATTATATTTTCTATATTTTTTCAAAATTGCTGTGATTTTGAAAATGATGCTATGACTTTTAAGAAACTTATAATTAAAATCAATGATGAAATAACCCACAAAAATTCACTTTCACTTAGTATCATTCTTTATGTGTTCTTTGTAAATGTTCGTAGTTACAAAGTTTAACTTTTTCAAAGTTCCTTTTTACTTAAAATATACAAATTTTGTTCCATATTCACATTGGTGTGATTGTGTGTCATAATGAGACCAAAAGACTACAAAAGTTCCAACGAAGAACACATTATTTCGTAGTTCCAAAAACCCTCCAAGTGTAAGTCTGGAGAATTTACAAAAACTAACTATAACATTTTGTGTCTCATTCCAAAACCTGTTGATGTTTCGTGTCGAACCCAAATCACATAGATTTTGTGGCAATCGTCGATGAATAAAAATAGATTGAACAAAGATAAACTATTCTCCACTTTGAAATAGGCCCATTCTAGCCTGCAAGTGTTAAAACATCTAAACCCCAATGTATCCCAACAATCGAGGGATGAATGAGCTTTGCTTATAAAATTAAGACCAACTGCTAAAACTAAAACATGCAAATAAATAAGCCCTCATTCTTCCTCCATGACCATGACCAACCCAAACTCTACACATGTCTTCTCAAAAATTGTTATGCTACAAAAATCTCCAAATTTCTCCCCAAAGCTCAAGCCGACAACCATTGGTCTTTGCTAAAACAACCTCAAGATACACCTTTGACAATCATGCTGACATCGAAAAACAACCAAAGCATAAAATCAAAACTTGGAAAAGTAAACCAAAAGACCAGAAATAATACGTTCAAGAGGCACTAGCAACATTATAAGACTCGATGTTTTTCTTCCAGTTTCAAAACAAAAGATGCATTTCACAACATCCATCAGTGAGTCTATTGAGACCAGAAAGGAAAGCATTCAAATCCCTCGACTCCATGATCTATCTGTGCATAATGAAAATGAAATTCTTGGAGCCAAATCGAAGATACTTAAATTAAAGAATTCTTCAAAAGATGTCGCTTTTGACTCAATATATATAGTCAATCTGCGCTCTATATCGACCATCTTAAAATCCCTTAAATGCATCATTTACAGAAAAAATCCAAACTAAAAACCCTAACATGCAAAAGATTCGACATTTAATCTATCGATCATGGTTGTCAAGGTACAAAAATGAGAGAAGAATTAGAACCTTACAAGAGAATACAACTATAAATGTTAATTCCCAAAACACATGAGTAGAAAATGACTATAATATTTGGAGCTCGAACCTTCAACAATGACGATTGCACAACATTGTAAATATATGTGCTTGCAAATGTACTGTTATTTTGAGGTGGGGATTTTGTTTTGTTTTGATGGGGCTTCCCCTATACCCCCCCACCATCGCTCCCCCCGAAAATTATCATGGAAGATGCCAAATTATATATATATATATATATATATATATATATATATATATATATTTACAATAAGGTTAATTTTTTGTTCTATTAAATTAGTTCAAAATTGTGAGTATTATTATGTGTTTAATTATGTATTGCACCTTGGTGTCTCTTGGTTGGATGGCCAATAATGCATCAATGTATAAAGAATTATCAACACAAGATCATTATATTTATCAAACTCAAATACAACAAATCTCACATCTATATTGTAAATTAAATTAAATAATACAACCATGTCAATTATGATTTAATTCGTACAATAATTTTATAATGATTTTTTAATAAATTGTAAATTGATAAACAAGAACCCAATTACTTTGATAAGTAACGTAGGTTTTAAATTAAAAAATCTTTGGAAACCAAGAACTTTGAGACTCGTACATGCACTCGTTTCACACACGTACATGCACTTGCCCCGCAACCGTACATGCACTAGCTCCGCAACCATACATACACATGTTCCAACCATCTGCTAAACATGTGGAATATAATTTTGTATTAAATTCTCATCATCGGCCCGGAAATAAGATCTTGTTTTGAAGGAACAATCAGATGCAGGAAAAAAATTTAATCTCTTGCAACGAAGTCTAACTATGGAAAAAAGCAATTATTTATTTTAGTTATAAAATATTAAAAGAAACAAAAACAAAAACAAAAACAAATAGTTTGTCCCACAACTTTAAATGTCCCCAATTACCCACTAACACAATAGCAAGCTTTGGAAACCAATAACTTTGAGACTCGTATATGCACCACTTTGAAACTCATACATGCACTCGTTCCACACCCGTACATGCACTCATCCTGCACCCGTACATGCACCAGTTCTGCACCCGTCCATGCACTTGTTCCAACCATCCGCTAAACATGTGGAATTAAATTGCATATTAAATTCCCACTACCGACTCGACAATAAGATGTTGTTTTGAAGGACCAATCAGAAGCTAGGAAAAAAAAATGATTCACTTGCAACAAAGTTGAACTATGGAAAAAAGCATGAAATTTGTGGTCAACCCAAAAACAAAATTGTGGTCAACCCAAAAATTGATTGATGTAATCCCAAGCACATTTGGGAATAATAAGAAAGATGACACCATTCGAAGGGTTCTTGCTTATAATATGCATTAAATTTGACAAACTTCAAAATATACATAGGAAAATAAATAACAATGACTTCTCATATATCCACATCCCACTGATTATTGAATATTGGTGGTAAAATATGTACACGATACAATGGGATGACATTTTGGTATATAAACATTTTGGTGTGTTCACAAAACTTTTCCTAAAATTATTTATTATTTTGATTATTTTGAAAAAACAAATAAGTTTTTATATTTTACAATTTGATAATTTGAAAATTTTTATTGGTTCAATTTTTTTTTCTATTTGTCACAAACAAACAAAAGATTTAAAAAATAAAAATTATTAAAAATTATTAAAGGGCCACGCATGGACGTTGCAATAGAGGCTTCGACCGCCCTGCAGTTTTCTCTGACATGCTAATGCAGTCAAGGCTCTGACCATGCTCAATCATGATACTTGGCCCCATGCATGCAAGGCCTTATCTTTCTACCTTGGCTTCTCTTGCAGCAAGGGTGAATAGGTCGGTTAGGATGTTGGAAGGTAAAATTGAACTCACATATTGCTAGGAATGATGGGTAACAATAAAAGATCCAACCATTGAAGTCTCGACAACCATGGCAAACACTCGATTTTTAACAGAGATACGATCCCAAGTTTCCCCAACTTGAGATATGGAGAAGTTGCAGCCATGCATTTACCACATTAATCAGTAACAACACGGGATTGAAGGTAGTTTCATATTCCTTGATTCTCTGTCTTATTCATGTATTTACGAAATCACTGAATATTTAACTGACAATTCACAAAAGATAGTTACAGTCCTAATTTAAAGAAAATTAAAAGATTCATAGACTTTACCTTCAACTGTGGTTGCAAGGAGCGAACCTTAATTTCAAGGAATGGATGTTCCAGATGAGTAAGATTCTCCATTGCAAACTTCTTACTTCTTTTTCATTTTGTTAAAATGTGTCATTGATTTGTGAATTGAATAGCTTCTTGTTTGTTCACCCTCTGAATCGGGGATTGAACTAGAAACTCAAAATGTCCGGGGGTACAAACATTCTTTAGACTGCTTGGGTCGGCTTCGAGAAGGGTCGGCCTAAACAAAAACCATTGCAAGTGGCTCAACAAGGCTAGCAACAAAACAAGTAACATAGCTAGTGCAAGTAAGGGTGTTAGTTGATCCAGTTTCACACTTTACACACTTCCATGCAGATGGACGTATTGTGACACCATTATCAATCTATTGCAAGTTCATTGCATTTGCACTAACTTTATTCTTATAATACACCCAAGCTGCAACATGTTCTTTGTGCTCAATGCCCATAGTTGACAATACATCATCAATTGATAGCCACACCTTACATGTTTAGAGAATTCATATGCATGAAAAAATTCAATAGTAGGAAGTCATCTAATTTTCCACTTAATTAAAACCATTTATATCTTTAGCTCTCAACTAAAAAGTTCAAACTATAATTTCCATTATTAGACACTTAAAACTCAAGTTAGAGCCATTTCCCATAGCTTGTTAAATTTAAATAAGCTTCCCCTGAGTGAAAGGTCATTTCATGCATACTTTTGTTAAGACTTGTAAGCTAACTAAAACTAAATCCACTAAATTATGTGCATCTTTCTTACTTCTTGACATACTTGCCTATGTTCTTTTAGGAACTGTGGAGGTAGTTGCCATAAATTATTATATTCAACTAGATATTAGGCTAATCTAATCAGGGACAATGGTCTATGCAAAAAATATTCTAGATTGGTTACCTTTTCTGGTAGTTATACGGAAAAGAATGGAAGTATAACAATGTCGAGAAATATGACAATCTTATATGAATCTTCATACTCCTGCTCTCGGTTTTCAAATCCCCCATCAATACCTGCAAAGATGCATTACTTAGATGCAAGAGAAAAATAATCTGTAAATCATAATTTATTTTGAAAAGAGGCATGTAGGCAGAGCTACCACTAGTCAGACAACATGAACATTAGCAGGTTACAGGTAAATTGCGTAATGGTTGTGAACATTGAGTAGAACTATGAGATCTAGCAAATGCTTAAATTGTTGGATGAATATTTCTTTATCACACATTTTTTCATTCAGATGGTTCTAATGTAACATGGACAAAACAATGCCCATATGCATCTAAAATTACCTGGGAAACACAATTGTAAAGCATGCAAAGCAGAGCGTACAAATAAAACACATAAACATGATAAGTAAACAATTCTACTGTGAATCATCATATACACACAATAAAGTAATATATACACCTCTGCAAAATTTATCTTCGAAATTAAAACTTTGCAAAATTTCTCTTTAAAGTACAACGCCTATTTTGAAATTTTGTGGATCAATCTACCATTTCAAGCCTTTAGATTATTGATGTAGATTTTCCTAAAATGTTGCTTATATTGTGTATTGCCACTCAAGTGCAGATTCTTCTTGACCAACTTGGTCTCTATGGTGAATCCAAGCCGATCATTTCCATTCACCAACCAAGATACCACATTATTGGGTTGTTGAACCAACTCATTTCGTTGGCACACGAGAAGACAGTCTCAGGTTAAAAAATCTGAACCTCCTTTTCTACCAAACTTTCATTAATTTATGATTTCTTGATTATTGGTGTGATTGTGTGTCATAATGAGACCAAAAGATTACAAAAGTTCCAATGAAGAACACATTATTTCGTAGTTCCAAAAACCCTCCAAGTGTAAGTCTGGAGCATTTACAAAAACTAACTATAACATTTTGTGATGTAGAGTTCCTTCCTACTATCAATCCCTTCAAATTGTCTCCAAAAGATAACTTCACACAACTTCTAATGAAGGAAATAAAATCTTAATTCTAAGTTTAATATTTCTTATGCTTCAATCATGAAAGAAATAATATAAATCCACAATGTTGTCAAAGAACACTTTTTCCCAAAAGACATAGGAGCTTAAAATGAAAATGATTTGATGAGGTTGCTAGTGTAAAATATATTAGAGACATGAAGAATATATAAGTGCCAATGATAAACAACGATACTCCAATCATACGAACCAACACCTTAACCATTCCCATAAGAGGATCAATAAGCTTAATAAGTGCCCCCAACATAACATGCAACAAGATGGTCTTCCTATGTATATATGCCAAGAAAGCACCAAAGTGAAGGCTCTCATCACAAACTTATCAATGGAGACTAGTATTATAATCAATCATTCAAGAGGAGCAATGAAGCTTGTACAATGGTATAGGTGATGAATGCATCAATATGAAGTTCTCAAATAACTTCTCAAATACTACAATGATAAATCATTAATCCAACTATGGAATCTCTTAGTAGTTGATACCATTTTAACATTCTTCCCTTTCATGCATTTGATATAAACATGAATGCATCAATATGAAGTTCTCAAATAACTTCTCAAATACTACAATGATAAATCATCAATACAACTATGGAATCTCTTAGTAGTTGATACCATTTTAACATTCTTTCCTTTCATGCATTTGATATAAACATCTCTAACCTTAATGACCAAGTAATTCACATGAACCTAAGCATATATTTTAGTATGGATTCTTAGTCATAAAAATGCCAGTAATGTACTTCCAGCTATCATGTGTAAAATTTTAGCCATATAAACAATAAACATCATAATTAGGGAGAAGCATAATCAAATTTGTCATAGAGCAAAATAGTGCAAAAAACATTTTTAACGAAAGTAGGACCTTCGTAAAAAAAACAATGCTTCGCTCAAACTGAAATCTGTATACTCATTTACAATGTTTTATACATATTATTTAAAGATGCAGATTGAATTGCATATGAGTAGGCCTTAATTGAATTATTTCAACTTGTCGAATAATACAAAATTGCAAAAAAGTTTTTTTTTAACAAAAGTTTAAGGCTCGTAAAAAATGATGCATTATTCAAACTGAAATGTATCTGCCCATCTCCGCTCTTTAATATGTATTATTTCAAAGTATGAATTAACGTCCTTAATATTTAACTTTTAGTTGAATTATTTCAATTCGTCAAAATGCCTAGTTGACTCGATTATGCACTGAAAACCAAATCACGGTGAAAATTTTGAAACATTAGGATAACACAAGTTTAAATTTTCCAAAGGTGTGAGCTTAAAAATCTCAAGTGATTATACAAATAGTATTAATCAAGATGAAAGCAACCAGATTCAAGCAAAACAATTATTATGCAGACAAACAATAAAAGTGACAACTCATAATGTGAGAGTTTTCATGATGGAACAAAATTCACCTTGAAAAATTACTTCATGAAACTCTGTTTATCAACACTCCTTGATTGAAACCCTTCCTTGACTAGTGTAGCATGGAGGATGCTGCTGGGGGTGGGATCCAACCCCCTCTTGAGGAGGACGCTCTGTCCTTTCAAGCCATGGTTGTCGCTTCTGTTAAGAGTTCGAAGCCCCAACTGTCAAAATTTGTGAAGAAATTGGATGAGATGCCCAAGGTTTCACTCTCTCCTTCCTCATCTAGGAAGAAGGATCTTTCCCTTGATGATCGTGAACTGATTGGCTAGTTTGTTGGAATTTGGACTTTCCCAAAAATTGTGACCATATAGATGGAAAAAAAATTGAAAACCCCTAATTAAGGGTTCCTTAAATCATTTTTTCTACAGATAAGGTTGTTTTTGCTTTTCTGTTCGAGCTTAAAGAATATTGATACTTGATATTTTGTAGTGGTCCGTATTTTTTAGGGGAAAGGGGAATGTATCTCAACAAATGGACTCTAGATTTTATCCCAAAAAATGTTGTTCCCTTTGCTGTCTCGATATGGGTTTGGTTGCCTCATCTTCCTCTCCATTACTGGAGTGATGATGCACTTCGATGTATTGGGAATTCTATAGGAAAATATATTGATCAAGTAGAGCCCAAAGAAAACATCTTCTTTGGTGCAATAATTTGTGTAGAAACAGATTTGGAAAAGGAGATTCTAGAAGACGTGCTTATCTCACTGGACATTGAGCAACATGTGCAACAATTAGATTACGAGAATCTCCCCTTTAATTGGAAAGTCTTCCATGAATATGGGAACTTCATGAAGAACTATAAGAAGGCATAAACCCTTAACCGTCCAGGCTCAAATAAAGAAGAATAGTGGCAGGAGGTTGCTCGAAAATTTGGCTCAAAGGGTCCAAAAATTTAGTCCTCAATTGGGGTTTCGAGTGGATCTAAAAATCTCTCCACGACTGGCCCCTTGAATATATCAAAATTCCTATATTCTTTTGGACCAACAACTAGAGTATCAAAGCCAACTCCTAATACCCATGTTACCTCTGGTATGGCACCGTTGAATGAGGGTTTCACATCAAAAAATAATTTTGAGGCTTTATCACAAGAAGAGGAGTGGTGTGGATAGCGCATGCCTTATTCTTGGTGAAAATATGAAAATTTTGGAGCCTCCTCCAATCCAGCTGCCTTCCAGTTCTCAACCAGTGATTGGTATCATCAAGCAATGTGAAGAGAAGCGTGTCTTGTTCGATCCACCAATTATTTCAGTCATCTCTCTTATTGATTCCAAATCTAAAGAAGTGGATGCCTTTAAATATGCCTTTAGTTTTCTTGGAAAATATGATGATTATAGAGATTACCATATAATGAGAGATCAAAATAATTTGGCGAATCATTGGGATAAATATGGATCAGGCCTTGGTGAAGGGAAACTGATGTCAATGATGTTAAGGATTATTACTTTATACCTTTAATTTATAATGGAGTATTCAAATATTTGGGATATATGGCTTCATGCATGGCAACCCAGTGACATGCAACAGTGGTTGGTACACTCAATTAATAAGATAGTAATTTCTTACATTATCATTGGCTTGTACAAATTCATTACTTATTGGAATCTAGGTAAAGCTATGGAGTTGATGCTCGGTTCTAGTCTTGGTTCTTGGTGTTTGAGGGGAAAGTGGTGCGAGTCAAAGTGGAGCAAGCTGGAGGGGAATTGTTCGATGTTGGGTAATCGGTATATGGTGGTCAGAATTCATCTGGCCCACAAGTTTTCTCCTCCTCTTCTTTTTGCCTTTCATTTTTGGGTGTTTGCTAGTTTGGCTTTTGAAATTGTAGATCATTATTGTTGGTCACTATAATTGCTTATTTAATCTAAACAATCAAGTTCTACATAAACTGTCAACCCAGGGAAGTCTATTTATTTCAAAGGTAACCACGCACTATATATGCTCAATCTCAAAAGCAACCTAAAGTTGTAGTACAAATATATTAATCACACTTGCCTTGAACAAACTGAAGTTCTAACTTGAATTACAGGAAAGCAACCTACCTATTGCAGAGCTCAAAGTTTAAAGAAATGATTGATTGAAGAATCCTAGATTACATTAAAATAACAACAAGATACTGCAACAAGAAAGACCAACTATTCTGTAACCAGAGAATAGGACCCTATTCCCAAAGCAGGAATCTTCAGCACCTGTTTCCGATCATCACACTTCATGAACTCATTGCTTAACTGAAATAATTGATATACACACTGAAGGCTATCTATCTCTTAACAGAGAATAGGACCCTATTTCCTAAGCAAGAAACTTCAGCACCTGTTTCTGATTAGCACACTTTCATGAACTCATTAATGCACTGAAGGCTAACTATCTCTAACAGAGAACAAGACCCTATTTCCTAAGTAGGAAACTTCAACACCTGTTTCTGATTAGCACACTTTCATGAACTCATTACTACACTGAAGGCTAACTATCTCTAACAGAGAACAGGACCCTATTTCCTAAGCAGGAAACTTCAACACCTGTTTCTGATTAGCACACTTTCATAAATTCATCAAACATGATTGCTAACTAAAATGATTAACAATTACCCAAGCATGAATCACATGAGAACAATGTAACATTCAGTAAAGCAGAGTTTCAGCAAGACAGAGTT
Organism: Picea engelmannii; assembly: GCA_009831015.1. NCBI lineage: Eukaryota > Viridiplantae > Streptophyta > Pinopsida > Pinales > Pinaceae > Picea > Picea engelmannii. The sequence continues at coordinate 122,193 of ML776561.1, read as the reverse complement.
CAGTAAAGTAGTGTTTCAGCAAAACAAAATTTAATCAAGGCATAAACAGAAATCACACTAACACACTACAAAGCTAACGGGTGAATCTTGTGAATAAGGTGGGCCCTCTCTTCTCACAAGATTCCCCTGGAACGAAAGGAACTAGAGAGAAATGCTCAGAACAATCTTTTATTCATCTGTCAACTGTGTTACATTACAATCTGAAGTAAAAACACGTCCCTCTCTCTAGAATCCTTTCTTAGCTAAAACATAAGGTCCTCTCGAATGGTGATTTCCTCTTATTTAAAGAGGAGGATCCCTTCGATACAATTTAATCAACTAATTACAGGTGTACATCTGAGTCCTATTCTTAGTCAGATCAACTTTCTAAACTGGAATAGGATATCCTAGTCTCTCGCAATAGAATGCTTTTACAAGTGCTGAGTGAGGTGTTGTTGTTGCGGCTGGAGTAACAACTTCTTTATTTGTCTCTTGTTACTGTTGTTGTATGCTGTTTCAGCATCGCAAATCGTGGGCTGTTTCAACCACGGGATTTGCGTTCTGACTGTTTCAACACTTCTCAGGCCGCAACGATGGTTGATGCTAGCTCAAGGTGTTGCTGTTGTAGTCAATTCTGTGTGAGTTGCTGTTTCAGCATCGTTGACCACGGACTGTGTAACAGCTTCTGTGTTTCAACATCGTTGACCACAGACTGTGTAACAACTTCTATGTTTCAACATCGTTGACCACAGACTGTGTAACAACTTTTGTGTTTCAACATCGTTGACCACGGACTGTGTAACAACTTCTTCTGTATGAGTTGTTGTTTCATCCACAGGGTTTGCATGCTTTAACTGTTTCAGCAACATGCCTCAATGCTAATTTGCAGTTCGAACTGTTTCAACACTTATACATTTCTGATCAATGGTTAAGTATTAGAGTAATGTAAAATTATATGCAAAACAGATTAAACATATAGTAAAGAGAAGAGACGTTGTATACCTTTGGAAAGATAGGGTAAAGTGATAATATGAGTTTAAATGTGAGTGAAACAAGAGTGTAATGGTGGAAAAAAGTGTGGGAAAAAGGGTACATTGTGTGGTCCTAACATCCCCCCAACTTAAAATGTTGCATGTCCTCAGGCAACTTCACTCTGAATCAGAATCTGAATACCGACTCTGAGCATGCAAGTTACTCAAGCAGTAGCTGTGGGAGGTGTTGTTTGTTGGAGCTCTGAACCCTTGAACATATTGTATCCTTTACCAAGCTGTTGTTTCTGTCTTCTTAGGCAACTTATAATGAATTTGATATCTCTCTGCTGGAAACTAGAGGATAGGAAAATAAAACCGGTACCCTATCCAGCTTTTAGCACATTGCTGAACACACTTGATGTAGTTAGGTACCCTGGAGATTTCCATCTCAAGATTAGTGGGGCTAAAAGGATTGTGTTCCTGTCTTTTCTTAGTAGATTTCTGCCAAAACATGTTATTTTCCTGTAGGGCAACAATCTCTGTGGATCTGATGAAGTGTTGACAATCATGAAGCACTATTGTCTGTAGTTGCTGAATGTGTTCAGTCATCCCTGGTTTCTTTAAAAACTGATAATACTCTGTGACAAAGGTGGCAACATTTTATGGTTCTGGCCTTATCCAGAGAAGGCGGTTCTCCTCGTTATGCTTGGCAGCTAGGAAGTCATCCTGCCATATAATCTGATTGTTGAGGAAGGAGGTGAGTGCCCTGATCTAGATGTCACCGACAAGAGGGTTTAGGTTAAGCTGTTGGTTTTCAGGGATGGCCTCATTTTGAAAATATGCTTCACAGAGGAGGTGTTGATCCATAGCAGATGCTTTTGCAAAGGTTTTGACAAAATCTACTGGATGCAACACTGCATGGGGTCTGCCTTCTGTGATTGATTTGATTTGAAACCATGTAAGTCGTTCCATGAGGAACAAGGAGTAATTGCAGGATGGTTTCCTTGCAGCTAATAGCTTTTGTGCCAAGTCAAATATCAAGAGCACTCTGCCTTTTAGCTCTTTGTTCTGTTTCTTAAGGGCACGAGCTTCCTGGCGTGTTTGTTCCAAAGCTTCCCAATTTGAGTAGGTATGATTTACTCAGATTTGTCTGTGTTCCTGCAGGCTTTTGGCCTGTGTAACAACAAACTCTTTTTTCCATTTTTCTATTATTGCCTGCTCATCCCATGGCTAAGTTTGTGTTTCAGCGTTGCAAGTAGTAGGTTGAGGTAGGGTCTGAGTGGCCTGTTCCACAAAGGTGTGGGTATTAATGTGGCTGGGAGGGGAAAATTCTTCAATAGGCAATGTTTGTACAACTTTATTAACAAAAGCAGGGGTTTCAGATTTGACATTTGTTGCAGGCCAGGGTTCAGTCTCAATTTTGGAAGGTCCTGCTGGTTCTTGTGTTTCAGCTGTAGCTGGTTCTTGTGTGACAGCTATAGCTGGTTCTTATGTAACAACAGGTTCTTCTTCTTTGACTGCAAAAGTTGAAGGAGCAGGGGAAGCTCCTGGCATTGGGATTTGAATTACTTTGTAGCCTGCTTGATAGTAGATGTTCCCACATTGATAACACATATATTCTCTACACAAATTCTCTATTGTAGTTCCTTCTGACATGGTCGCTGTGCGAGCTAGGGTGTACAAATTAAGTTCCTTCTCACAGGCTTCCTTTGATACAGCTAGCTCTTGCTTGTAGGCTTCCAGTTCAGATTTTAGGAACTCATTTTATTCTAAGACAGAGGCCATTGTTGGTTCTGGTTGAGTGTAGTGACCGTCAATTAATTGAAACTACCATGAATTGAAACAGAGCATAAATTTGAAATTCACTCAATTTTTTTTTCATAATAAATCTGATATTACAATAAATAAAATTTATTAACAATTTCATTCTAAAGATTCATAACTAACCTTAATCTGATGCTGCCTCCTTAGCGCTTGAATCTGCTCTTTCGCTCCTCTTCCACAGCTTGCTCCTGAAGACACCCCAAAACCAGCCACCCTACTGACCAGTACGCCTGGCCCTAGGACATCTACGGACGTCCTAGCCCTCCGAGCCCAAAACCCCTCAGCCCCGGTGTCCACTGTAAATCCCACTGTTCTCACTCTGTCTCAAAGCTCCCCAAAAATCTCCTCTCGTAGACTGCATGAATGAATAATCCCCAAATGAATCCTCCTCCTTCCCTTATGCCTCCTTCACCGCCCCCCC
>ML776561.1:85192-98243 GCA_009831015.1 Picea engelmannii | reverse complement strand
CTTCTTCATCAGTTGGTTGTAATGCTTCCTTGATCCCTGGTAAAGATGGACATTGTTGAGTTTCATGATCTTTATCACAGATGGTGCATATTGGTTTTTTGTCCAATGGACATTCCCTTCGTGGGTGCTTGTCTCTGCATTTAGAACAAAAGATGGACAGGGCTGCCTCTGCTTCTGCTTGCTTCTTTTGAATCTACAGGGTGTCAATTTGTGAGGCAAAAGAGCTTAACATTTCAGTTTTAAAACCTTCAAGTAAATTACCTATTTCGGCTCTTGTTGCTCCCCCATTGGCTAATTTTTGGACTCTTGAAAATGTGGTGTCCCTGCTATTTGATCTATTTCTTGAAGCTCCTCTTGAACATCTTTTCATAAGTTAACAATTTCATCGTATGATTCCTTAGATATGTCCCCTTTTCCAAGCATATTCAACATATCTAGACAATCATCCCTTACTCCTTTTAATAATATAGTTTTAAGAATGTCTTTACTTACATTGGGGTGACTGGATCTTTGTAGATTGTACTGTAGCCTTTCTACAAAGTCCTCCAGATTTTCATCCTCTTTCTGCATCATCTTAAATAGTTCCTCCCTCTTTTCTCTTGTTCGACAATAGTCCTGGTATTTGTTCAGAAATTTCTGTTTCATTTGGTCCCATGTTGTCATTACATGGCCTCCAAGACTCATGAACCATCTTAGTGCATTTCCTTTCAATGTTGCTGGAAATACCTTTAATTTTTTAGCATTGGAAACGTAATCATAACTTCTGCATAATATATCAAACTCAAAAAGGAATTCATCAGGATCTTCTGAAGACAAACCATGAAAATTAGGTAGTGCTGAGTGTGGAATGTTCTTCATGGGGGATACCCCTCTAGGAAGATCACCAATAGGAAATCCTAATGTGGAGAAAGAGTTTTCGTCATTTACCTCTCCTTACGGACCTGCTTGTTCTTCATGATGCAATTCTTCATTGTACTCATCCATGTTTTATTCTGTCTGCTCCTCTGCTGCGCTTGCTCTGTCCTCAATGTTTCCTGCTGGTTTCTTGACTGTCTCAGGACTCCAAATTTCCTTCCCCATTTCAAAGTTTGCTTGAAATGAAGGTTGGGATTTTGGTTTCCGAGTATTTGGTCGTTGAGCAGTAGATTCAGACTTTGATATAATCTCGTCAATATAAGTCTTTCTTCCTCCTCTTCCTCTGCCCCTGCCACCTGTAGGGTCAGTGTCTTTGGGGTATTTGCGTCCTCTCATGCAATCTTTGTATCTAAAAAATCATAAGTGCTTTTGAAATCTATAATTACCTTCCCCGACAATGACGCCAAAATGTTGGTCACTGTAATTGCTTATTTAATCTAAACAATCAAGTGCTACATAAATTGTCAACCCAGGGAAGTCTGTTTATTTCAAAGGTAACCACGCACTATATATGCTCAATCTCAAAAGCAACCTTAAGTTGTAGTACAAATATATTAATCACACTTGCCTTGAACAAACTGAATTTCTAACTTGAATTACAGGAAAGTAACCTACCTATTGCAGAGCTCAAAGTTTAAAGAAATGATTGATTGAAGAATCCTAGATTACATTAAAATAACAACAAGATACTGCAACAGGAAAGACCAACTATTCTGTAACCAGAGAATAGGACCCTATTCCCAAAGTAGGAATCTTCAACACCTGTTTCCGATCATCACACTTCATGAACTCATTGCTTAACTGAAATAATTGATATACACACTGAAGGCTGTCTATCTCTTAACAAAGAGCAAGACCCTATTTCTTAAGCAGGAAACTTCAGCACCTGTTTCTGATTAGCACACTTTCATGAACTCATTAATGCACTGAAGGCTAACTATCTCTAACAGAGAACATGACCCTATTTCCTAAGAAGGAAACTTCAACACCTGTTTCTGATTAGCACACTTTCATGAACTCATTACTGCACTGAAGGATAGCTATCTCTAACAGAGAACAAGACCCTATTTCCTCAGCAGGAAACTTCAACACCTGTTTCTGATTAACACACTTTCATAAATTCATCAAACATGATTGCTAACTAAAATGATTAACAGTTACCCAAGCATGAATCACATGAGAACAATGTAACATTTAGTAAGGCAGAGTTTCAACAAGACAGAGTTCAGTAAAGTAGTGTTTCAGCAAAACAAAATTTAATCAAGGCATAAATAGAAATCACACTAACACACTACAAAGATAACGGGTGAATCTTGTGAAGAAGGTGGGCCCTCCCTTCTCACAAGATTCCCCTGGAACGAAAGGAACTAGAGGGAAATGCTCAGAACAATCTTTTATTCATCTGTCAACTGTGTTACATTACAATCTGAAGTAAAAACACGTCCCTCTCTCTAGAATCCTTTCTTAGCTAAAACAAAAGGTCCTCTCGAATGGTGATTTCCTCTTATTTAAAGAGGAGGATCCCTTCGATACAATTTAATCAACTAATTACAGGTGTACATCTGAGTCCTATTCTTAGTCAGATCGACTTTCTAAACTGGAATAGGATATCCTAGTCTCCCGCAACAGAATTCTATTACAAGTGCTGAGTGAGGTGTTGCTGTTGCGGCTGGAGTAACAACTTCTTTATTTGTCTCTTGTTACTGCTGTTGTATGTTGTTTCAGCATCTCAAATTGCAGGCTATTTCAGCCACGAGATTTGCGTTCTGACTGTTTCAACACTTCTCAGGCGACAACGATGGTTGATGCTAGCTCAAGGTGTTGCTGTTGTAGTCAATTCTGTGTGAGTTGTTGTTTCAGCATCGTTGACCACGGACTGTGTAACAGCTTCTGTGTTTCAGCATCGTTGACCACAAATTGTGTAACAACTTATGTGTTTCAACATCGTTGACCACGAACTGTGTAACAGTTTCTGTGTTTCAACATCATTGACCACGGATTGTGTAACAACTTCTTCTGTATGAGTTGTTGTTTCAGCCACATGGTTTGCGTGCTTTAACTATTTCAGCAACAAGCCTTAATGCTAATCTGCAGTTCGAACTGTTTCAACACTTATACATTTCTGATCAATGGTTAAGTACGAGAGTAATGTAAAATTATATGCAAAATAGATTAAACATATAGTAAAGAGAAGAGACATTGTATACCTTTGGAAATATAGGGTAAAGTGATAATATGAGTTTAAATGTGAGTGAAACAAGAGTGTAATGGTGGCAAAAAGTGTGGAAAAAAAGGTACATTGTGTGGTCCTAACAATTATCTGCATTTTGGGTTTTATGTTAGTGAAGGTACATTTAATAGGGAAGAGGCGGTGATTGAAGGTGGGCCCCTTATGCTCTTCAGTGATGACTATTTGGGTTATGGGAAAAGTTTTTCCTTGAATCTTAGAGGGTCTACACCCAACTTATTGAAAATGTGTTCATAAAATCTGTTGTCTTATTTTGGGGCTATACCCTGCTTGCTGGTGTATTAGGTTTTTTTCCCCGCCATGCTAAATTATGGAGCTGTGTGATAGGTGATAGCTGGTGGGATTCTGTCTCTACTGGGTCTTGGACCTTTGAATTGGACACTCTGGTGTATGAATAAGACCCTTTGAAGTTGGAGGTTGCAAGTTTTTTGGCTTGGGTAACTGCTTTCTATTTTGTTCCTATTCCTATTGGTAAAGGGTTCCATTTAGAATTTGATATTGAAGCATGGTATGGTCACAACACCACTCTTGGATTTGATTTTGGTGGAGGTTTTATTTATGCAAAATATTTGAGTCATGTAATAGAAGATAGATGGTGGGTTTGTCTCCCTGTTGGGTTACAACCCTTTGAATTTGGCACTCTATTATATGAACATGACCCCTCGAAGCTGGAAGTTACTTGTGTTTTGGCCTGGGTAACTGCTTTCTATTTTTTTCCTTTTCCTGTTGATAAATGATCCAATTCCAAACTTGATATTGAATTCTGGTATGGTCACAACGATTTTCTTGCATTTGAAATTGGTGGCAGTTTTATTTATGCAAAATATTTAAATCAAGGATATAGGGTAATAACTGCCAACAACACTTGTTTTTTAGTTCTTGTGATAACCAATGCTGCTAGTAAAAGTATTTGTGGTTTGAAGCTTGATTGTTTAGGTTATAGGGATTCCTTGTTTGGATTCATTGTTCGGGTTCAAAATGGACCTTTCTTGGAGGTAAAGAAGACAAATCCTTAGAAGCCATGAAGAAGTCTCTGAAGCTAATCGCTATGCTCTCTAACATTTATTAGCTAAAGTTGGAAGTTTGGAATAGGTTTTTACTCAATGCATAAAAGGTTTGGAATTTGAGTGCCAGTTTATGAGAGCTTTGGTCTCACCATAGCATACTCAATCCATCTCTATCAATCAAGTGTTAGTTGCATCTCATCATGTCACCAATGAAGGACAAGGGGGACTTGGAGCTACACTAATGGACATTGAAGAAGAATCTCCACTTCAAAGTGGAGTGCAGGGGATCCCAGATCATGGCTCAAATGATAATTGATGTATTACAAAGTTATATTTTTGATGGGGCAATTTGTCAAGAAATATTGCTGTCAAACAATTTAGAATTTTCTCAGGCTTGTTTGCTTAATCTATAACTTATTTGTAGTAGAAGAAATCATGGTAAAAAGATAGAATTTTGTGTCATCCTAGTTGAATTTTCTTGTTTACCTTGGCACAACTAATATATAATACAAAAGTACAAGTTCTTTTTTAAAAAAGAACAAAATGAATAAACTTAATTCGTATATAATGCAATGTCTTTTAGAAGCACAAGCTCGAAACAAGAAGTGAGAGTAAAACGAGAAGAGTGTGAATCAAACCAATACCAAGGAGAGGATATCAAACATAAACAAAAAATAATCAATAGTACTCAAACATCAAAGAGAATGGAGAAGCCAAAAGTAGTGAAATAGAGAGCAATTTCAAAGTTTAATGGGGGAACCTTCATTTTTTATCAAAAATTAAAGGGGCGTTGTTGGTGTCGACATTCGACAACACATTGGATGAAGCAGTTATCTCTACCTATCATTCCTCTTAGAATACTTAATCACACTTAATGTTAAAGATAATCCCAAATAACCATAAGAACAAACTTTTTCAATTATGTGTACCACTATGTATCCTTGAATTAGAAAGATATTCCCATCAAGAACTAAAAATTAGGTAACTGACATACCATCTCTTTGAGACAATCTATGGGGTTAATTGTTCCTTAGATTTTAAACCATAGATAATTTTCTGTAGGAATAACCCAAGATATTCACTATGGGTGAGTAAAACAATTTCCTATGTGTGTTCGTCATCTCTTCTTAACCTGAGATTGCTTCACTGCTCACAAGTGTCAATAGCTTTGATGAAGATCCCTTAGTATCATACAAACATGGCCCTGCTACCAACACACATCCATAGCTCTGACGAGTTTACTTGTATTTCCCACACTTCTATAGTGCTTTCAACTTGCTATTTATATTTCACATTTTGATCACCCTTTAGATTTATATATTAATATTGTGTATGCAATAGGTGTATAGGAAGCAAGGTGATACGAGAGTTGTTTTGATTTTCTTAGCAAATTACTCACTCCAAGATTTTTATCCTAAGGTTGTTCCCATCATCAATCATACTAGGTATCAACAACTTAATTTGAAGTGAACGGAGCTCAAAAGAAAATACTTGTAAGAGACTTGAAGTTTGATGTGCAAGTGTTATAGATATGAATCCTTGGAAACACAAATGTTCCACCATAGAGACAAAAAAAGTCTATTGGTTAAGGACTCTGTTAAGATCATCAAGTGTGATGGTTTTTTCATAGGATGTTTGGCAGTCACTAAAGCACAACCCAAATTTTACCAATTCTATTTTCATAGGATTAATACTCCCCTAGAAAACTTCTCATGGTTAAAGCAAGCAAACAAACTAGGAAAAATCAAGGAAATCCTAATTGTACAAGCTGCAAATAATAAACCAACAACCATGACTGAAAACCTAAATTCATCTCTAGAGAACAATAGGAAATGAAATCAACAATCAAACTAAAAGATCTCAAAGTTGTTTATTCAAAAACAAAATCAAAGTTTGAACATGAAGAGTAAAATAAAAAAAATTCAAACTCAAATTTAAATAAGAACAAAAAAATTATTACTCCAAGAAACTTGACCTACTCAAAATTTTGATAAGAGACATGCTAGGAAAGGAAAGAAAGGATAAAAAAAATTGTGAGATGTAATGAAAAGAAAATCAAATTTCAAACCCGATGTAGCTTCACAATTCAACTAATTCTCACAATAAACTTATGTTTACCTTTCATTTTCTTATGTGCAACTCAATTAAGATTTCTCGAGGTGAATTTACTTCCTAATAGGAATAAAATATCCAACTAACAGATCTTATTTATTAAAAACAATAAATGATAAGGAAATCCAACCAAAATAAAGACCAAATTATCCATGATCTAATGAAGAAAAATTAATCTGAAATAAAGATTAAACTATTTTAGCAGTTGTGAAACAAAGTGAAAATTTAGTTATGTTCCCAATACAAATTAAATATTTCACTCTTCCCTTCACAATTGAACTTATTGAAAACCAAAAACCAAATCTACAACAAACAACTATGCAAAGAAAAGAAACTAATCTATTCCATCCTACTCCTATCCTACACTACACTAGCTAAAAATGGACTATGTAAAATCATAATGCCAATGTAGCCATTCAAGCTACTCCAAACCTACAATCACATGCTTATAAAAAAATATTAGCAAGAATTGGGTTAAGTTAACATAAAGAAATAAGAGTTATATTACTCAACATTCCATTTATCACAAGTAAGATAAAATTATTATTATTTACAGGAAATTTTACCACAAGTAAGATAAAATTATTATTATTTACAGGAAAATTTACCTACGAAGATTCCTCCAACCATGTTTCAATTCTTTCTTGAAACTCATCATGGTAAACATGAAACTGGTGAAGGCAAAACATAGATGGACATGATATTTGCTCAGAATTATTTAAAGCAACCTCAAGTACTATATATTGTGTAAGAATATTAGTATCGATGGTATTATTAATTCTATTTACAACAAACAAAATATTAACATTATTATATAATGGGAACTTCCTCAAGAATTATTCTTCGAACCAAGTCTCAATTGGGTCATTAAAATTAAGTTGAAAGTCTATTGATGAAGAATTCATGGATGGATAATATAGATGGTAAGAATCGTGTGGAACAATTTCGAGTACTAGATCTTGTGGAAGAGTATTAAATTTGATGATATAATTAATCCTAGAATAGAAAGCAAGATGGCGAGGCATAATCATTGATTGAAATTGCAATACTTCACTTTCCTAGTAAGCCCTCCTTCTAGAGCGAAAATTGTTGATGGTTAGAAAATTTCCTCCACCAACTACAAGGAAAATCACTGGATGGAAAGTCCCAATCAGACTTGCTCTCGCTTGGAGTAGTGATTTCCATCCGTATGTGGGCCCAGTTGCCACAATTTGAATGGATTTCTCTCCAAAAAGAGACTTATTCATTCACGATATTCTAAAATCTAAAATGCATCCTAAACTAATGTGAAAAAACTAACCTATCTAACCTATCCCGTGGGGGCATATTAAATATAATTGAAATCAAGCAATATAATCCCTTCATTAATAATAGTAAGAAATTCTCATGTAGATTAATGAAAGAATCACATACCCATTTATAGTTAATCAGAAATGACAAGAAAATGACAAGAAAATGACAAATTGTTGATAACTATAAATGGATGCTTGCAATAACCAAGGAACACAAAAAATGACAACATTTAGGTTCACAATCATGGAAGAAATTCATTATGAATGGAATTTAATTGTTGTAACATAACACAGGTACATAGATCAAGTGAAGAAATTCACAAGCTTAATAAATCACCAATGCCCATTATTCACTAATGACCACAATTTCTATTACTTATGATTTTTTTTGCACATCATCATAAGTTTTAAGAGCCAAATACCCCCCTTATGATCTGGTTGTGCCTAAGATCGATAGTAATATACAAGCCCCAGGTTTTCAGATTTCCTCTTGATGAAAATATACAGACATCCTATCAACTATTTCGAGGTTAGAATACTATGAATTCAAGTTCAAAACACTATGATAGCGTGGAAACATTTCTCAGACCCCTAACATTCCTTTGACTCTCGTGGCTTTATCACTATGAGTTCATGTGATTCATGACTTCTTCACCTCTGTGATCTTTGGTTGGGAGAAAAAGACCATCACTTCTGTCCCTCTTCTCTGCGATCTAGATGAGCCAAAATAAAAAATATTACTCACCCCCTCCCGAGATTGTGAACTCATTTCCATTCTAGTGATCTCTATTTGTCTATAAAAAGAATGTGATCTGGTTGAATACTCATGGCACATTGATCTCATGTGACTATGCTGTACAATATATTTGCACACTTATAATCGGCTCAATGACACCTTTTCTATGACCAATGATGTTTTTTCTGCCAATTTGTGCTCTCCTCACTCAATCTTATGCAATTTGGTTTGCACTCATGATGTTCTCCTGTGACACGTCTGTGATTGGGTTACTCAATTGTGGCGAAAATCGTGGCGAAAATGTTGAAACATTAGGATAACCCAATTTTAAGTTTTCCAAAGTTGTGAGATGATCCTAAAAATCTCAGGTGAGTCTACAAATATTATTAATTGAGATAAAAGCAAGCAGATTCAAGTGGAACAATGATTATGCAGACAAACAATAAAAGCGACAACTCATAATGTGAGAGTTTTCATGATGGAACAAAATTCACCTTGAAAAATTACTTCATGAAACTCTGTTTATAAACATCTTATCATAGAACCCAATCACGTCATTTTCAAGAAAAAAATGAATAAACTTGATTCCTATATAATCCCATGTCTTTCAGAAGCACAAGCTCAAAATACAAAGCAGGAATAAAATGAGATAGGTGTGAAGAATACCAATAATAAGGAGAGGATATCAAATATAAACAAAAAATAATCAATCATCAAAGTACTCAAATATCAAAGAGAATGAAGAACCCAACAATAGTGAAATAGAGAGCAATTACGAAGGTTAATGTGGGGGGGTCTTCATTTTTTATAAAAAAATGACGGGGGAGTTGTTGGCGTCAACACATCCATAGACAAATGGACAGACATAATTAGTCAACATGACTTTGGTGTAGCTTTTGAGGGGTTAGAATAAGAATCTTCCAAAGACCTAAGATGAAAATATGATCTATATTCAACACTCTTATAGCAGAGCAGTCCACACTTCTACTAGTAAGTCCCCCTTTGAAACTTGTTTTGGATATTTTCCACATTCACCCTTGGATGTTGTTTATGGACATCAAGGAGGAGTGAGGGAACATATCACAGGAGAAGCATTGAGAGCACGAAACTTTGTTGAAAATACTAGACATATCCATTTGCAAGTATAGGAGACACTGAAGAAGTCACATGAAAAGTATAAGGCCAGACATCATCAACATAGAACTAAGAAGTCATTTAAAGTGGGAGATAGAGTTTGGTTACAACTAAACAAGGAAATGCTATAGGGTATTGGTAAGAAGATCAAGGCTCTACGATATATCCCTTTTGAGGTATTGGAGAAGGTGGGAGATAATGCCTATAGACTCAGTCTACCCCCATACATGCACATTTACTCAGTAGTGAATGTGGAGAATTTGAAACTCTATCATCCTTCCATGTTGGATCAAGAGGAGAAGTAGGTCCTAGCTACCATTGAGGACTTAACACCAAATTATCAGGCATAGTTGGCATAAGACAAAATTTTGCAAAAGAGGTCTACAATTACAAGACATGGGCAACATACCTTTGGCAAATTGGGTTGAAAGGACAACTTCTAGACAAGGAAAAATTGTATTCTAGGGAGAAGGTAGAGGAAAATTTTCCTCACCTCATTTAGTAAATATTTTGGGGACCAAAATCCTCCCTAACGGGGGGGTATGATCCATATTGGATCATTATATAATTTTTCATCTATCTTGATACTTTTTGGGTGGAAAAATTTGAGGAATCAACTTGTAGATCCATTTTAGTTACAAGTCCCAATTTGGAAAATTGGGTCAAAAAAATTGAATGAAATCTTTCACAATCATTTTGAGGCATCAAATGACATTTTGTTTTTGGTCCAAACTTACTTTGGAGGAATATTCCATATTCTACATACCAACGGTGCAATAATCACCTTAATCATAGTTTGTATGCGAACATTATGCCTCTTGCAAGTTGACCTACTATGTTTACCACCATGGTACGAGCGGATTCCACATCAGTCCCCATTACTCAAAACATGTGGGGCTAGCCATGTGTGGACTTTCGAGAATATTATATAACTTCCAAACCTTTGTCACTAATTAAGGGTTGAGGAAAGTCAAATCCCTAACTCTAGACGACTATCGGGCTATGTTAAATACTAGGTTGCTAGGAGGAGAATTGGTTCCATTATTTTGTATGGTATTTGTTCCATGGTTGAGCAGAGCATCCAAGGGCTGGTATTTTGAGAGCATAAAAGAAGACGTAGGATATTCCGTGGCAGTCATTCAGGACACAGTGTCAAAAGAAACTTTATAGTGAGTGCCTCTTTCTTTGTACTTGCTTTCCATCACTGAAGAAAAGAGAGCAACGCATAGGCCTCACCTTCTAGCTAGGTTTTCTCTCGTATTGGGTTTCCTAGGATACATATTGTGTTAAAATGTGTGGATGGTGTGTATATTTTTATTGGTTCTTTCATTTTCGTCTTCATTTAATTTCATAAATTCAAGCAAAGCTAGTAATTAACTAATCTGGGATCTAAGAAAATAAACTACAAAAATCTAAGATTTCAAAATATTTTAAGATCTGTTGTGACAGACTGTTCTAGTGGAATATCCACGACATTTTATAGATCAAGTAGGGGGGTGAGACAATGATGCCCCTTGTCAAATGTTTTGTTCCTTGTTGCAGCTGAAGGATTGAGAAGGGTTCTATTGGATGTAAAGAGATAATTTTTAGGAAATTTAAGAGATATAAAAATTGGTGGTTGTCTATATCTTTCTCACTTGTTATTTATGGATGATATTTTATTCTTTTGTAATGGGTATAAAAGGGATGCCTAGAAATTGAATCGTATTAGATTTATATAGTACTACTACAAGAATGAAAATCAATATGGATGAGTCTATAGTCTCCTTTTAAGGTGTGGATGAAGATAGTTGCATATTTCTTTTACAAAATTACAACGCTTTCCTTTCCAGTATATCAATTTATAGAGTGGTTTAAGGTATCTTGTCTTTTATTTAAAACCTAATGGCCATGTTAAGAGAGATTGGGACTAGCTTGAGGAAAATGTAGAGAAGAGGCTATCATTATGGTGTAATAAATGGCTATCTAGATGAGGTAGGTTTGTATTGGGTAAATCAATATTGGAGGATATCTTGGTATACTGGATGTCTTTAGCCTTCATACCTATAGGTGTCATTGAGATAATAAGGAGGATTACTTTTTTTTATTTAATGCTTTGGGGACAAGGAGAAATGTGATATGGCATGGGTAGAATGGAAAAAAAATTGTAATTCCTAAGGAATTTGGTGGTTGGGGCCTAAACAATATCCATAAATTTGTAAAAGCACTAGTTGAAAAAGGTGGTTTGAAATTGATCACAAGGCATGGTCTTTGGAGACAAGTGGGTTATAAAAAATATGTGATAGTTGATAGTTTTGAAGATTGGATTAGGAAGCCTATATTTCATAATACATCTAAGGAGTGTTAATATTATGGTAGTTGCGGGAGGTATTTACCTCCATGTGTGAACCTGACGAGAATAGAAGACTCCAGGAAGCAAGAGAAACCCTAATGAGTTGGATAATAACCCTAGAAGCCTTGTCGGCTCAAGAAGATAATTTATATTAGGCTATTAGCCTCCAAGAGAAGAAGTCGACCAAAAATTATAATAATATACTAGACATACACTTATCCAGAAGGAGAAGTCGGCCCCAACAAAACTGGCAGATTACTATAAATACAGGGCACCAATTCTCATTTGCAACATCTCAGGATTGCAGTTTTCCAGTTGGTGCGCACTGTAGTTGCATTCTGGTGCCTAGGTTTGGAGGAGGGTTGCAGGTGCAGCTGCAACAACTACTAATTCTCAGTATTGGCTTGAATATCTCTTGGCTAGGGTTTGGGACTATCCGATCAGCTTTTGTGATGTGCTATCCTTGGGGATTGATGCGCTACTCTTTGTTTGGCTATCTATCCTAGGGTTTACTTCCGAAGGAATTCTCAGGTCAAGATTAAGGTGCTCAGAGGGAGGCTTCGGCCTATGGTTGGGTGATGAAGGTATCATCAATGGTAAAACGAGCACACCATCTTCTATATTCTAACAAGTTATGGGCCCACACCCCTTCAGTTAGCCTAAAACATTGGAAGGAAACATAGCCGCTAGATATTGAGCTCATTGAGGAATTGCCGCCAGGGTTACTAGCAGGAGCAACTTCCAAAAGCACTGCAGCTAGGGTTGCTAGCAGAAGCAGTTGCAGAAACCCTAAACCTCTTGTTGAGGCACCTTAAGTGACAAGATTGACCTAATCTCTGGATAGATTAGTGCATCCTAGCCCAACGTTAGAAGGCCAAGACGTGAAGTTTGGATTTCCGGTCAAATCTAGGGTTTGACCAAGTTAAGAAAGCCATGACAAACTCTATGAAGTTTGAGAACAAGCTAGATGGAGCCTCTAACTTCAAAGCATGGAAGACAAGGATTGACCTCATCCTTGCTAAGAATAAAGTGCTGGATATTGTGAAAGGAAAGATCGTGAAGCCAGAGTTTAAAGAAGGAGAAGAAAAGGAACCGCAGAACGTTTCAACTATGGAGAAGTTCAAAGACGTTGACATCAATGCCATGAGTATCATAGTGGATTCCATAAAAGACCACCTAATACCCTACATCTCCCATCTTGACTCATCGAAGAAGATGTACGATGCCCTAACAAATCTCTTCTCAGTCAAAAACATTGGACAAGTTATGAGTCTG
>ML776561.1:57222-84885 GCA_009831015.1 Picea engelmannii | reverse complement strand
CCCTACATCTCCCATCTTGACTCATCGAAGAAGATGTACGATGCCCTAACAAATCTCTTCTCAGTCAAAAACATTGGACAAGTTATGAGTCTGAAGAATGAGCTCCGTGACATGAAGATGAATGATGACGACAACATAACATCCTACTTTGTAAGGATATCCTAGCTAAGAGATCAACTACAAGCTATTGAAGAGATCAATTCAGAAAAGGAATTGGTGAACATAGTACTCAATGGTCTTCCCAAGACATGGGATGCATTTTCCACAAGCATGAACACAAGGAAGGAGTACCCGACATTTGAAGAACTTTGGACTTGCTGTGCTCAAGAAGAATCAAGAATAAATGCAAAAGAGAAACCTCAAAAGAAGCACGATGATCAAGCCTTCACAACAAGATTCAAGAACTTCAGGGACAAAAGAAAGTTTGATTCAAGAAGGAAGCCAAAACAAAGAAAAGCTATTTCAGAAATATAGTGCTTCAACTGTCAAAAGTACGGTCACTACAGGAATCAGTGTCCCGAGCTAAAGAAAAGGAAGGAGAAACACAAAGCATCGATTGCCGAAGAAAAGGAACCTGCAAAGAAGACTAAGCAGGATGTAAGAGACTTCTTCTACTAAAAGGTAACATCACTCTTCTTATTTTCTTGTACATATATTGCTTGCATCCTCTCTGTACATATCTTGTATATCTATCTCTTGGAAGATAATGTGTTCCAAGAAGAACTATACCTATGAAAGAACAACAAGACAAGGATGAATATCATTAGATAATACATAAGAAAGGATGAAATACAAATCATGTGGAAGACATTACAAGATAAGACCGAAATCAGAATCAATCTTGAAGAGACTTGGAAAAAGAAAAGACAGAAAGAAGTCAACAATTGAAAGGAAACTGGAAAAAGACTCATGACATTCTATAGAAGACAACAAGATGGAAGCGTGGATTCTGTTAGACAAGAAATCCAATTATATATATTGCAGAAGACAATAAGGATGCAGATGGAAGCGTGGACTCTATTATATATTGTAGAAGACAGTAAGGACGGAGACGGAAGCATGGACTCAGTCAGACGAAGAAAGCAGATTATATGCACTTATACATGAAGCCAGGATTAGGAGGGAGATAATCCTATGACTCATTGAAGATGATGAAATATATATATATCCATGGTAGCATTCATGAAAGACAGTACATGTTCAGCTCAACCGCAGAAGAAGACCTCTTCAAAGAGAAGCCTTAAAGAATTCCTAGTTGTCCATCCAGATCCGTCATTCTATGATGAAAGGAAGAAGTTTAATCCCTAGGGCATGGAATCTATAAGAAACTCCATGGACCCAAAAGTAAAAGAAAAACATGAAGAAGAACATGAAGATTCCAAGAAAGAAGAATTAGAACAACCAATCATTGTATCAAGGAATCACAAGATCACCAGCCTGATATGAACTCACTCAAAGAAATCAAGCAGAAAAACTGAAAGTCGTAATGAAGAACAATGTACGAAAGACTTATGAATGAAAGAATTACGAGATCCAGAACCAGAGATTCTCTCAGATGGAGGGAGGAGACTATGATGATTGATTGTTCCGATACACCAAAATTATCTCTATATAAGTCATTATATCATCCGCAACATCCATGATTCAGAATTCTACATCAGATGAATGCAAAGAATGTTCTCCAGAGAAATTAAATAAAGAGTGTATAAAGAGCAATCTCAAGACTTTGATCCATACCAGAAAGAGACTCTTGTATGCAGATAAGAAGAAGACAACTTGGTGGAGAACCTCCAGTGCACAACAGAAGCATGGTGAATATTTCCTATAACATCAAGATGACTACTCAGAAGATCAGATCTCATGATGAAATAAAAAGTACCACATGGATATGTTTCACTTCTCCAACTATGATATACTCTATTGTTCATATCTACATGAAGCCTTCACAATATTCTAGACTAAAGTACAAGCATTACATTATCCATGATGAAGTCCAGAAAGAAGAAAGTGATTCTCCAATACATATCTCCACAGATGAGCAGATACGCATACATTTTGGTAAAGCCTCTATTCAAGATGAAAAGAACTTGCATACTCAAGCTAGAGCTTGTGGAAATGACTCTCTTAGCTGGAAGGGAAGACTCTCCAAACTAGAAGAAGGTATGCAAACATTTATTTTTGTGATTGAAATAACTCTCCAGTTAGCAGGGAGCATTGAAAATATCATTTATCTTTGTAATTGAAAAATAGTCCAGATTGGATAGATGCTTTCTTGTTCGGAAAGTGGATTGAGATTTCTGATGGACAGTGACTTCCCATTGTAGTTAAGATGGGAGGCAGGCTGATTGTTGATGTATCATAGACATCGAATTCCCATTATGGGGAGTAGTCTAGGACAAACATTCTTCTTGGTAGTCACTCTGAGTAGTGGTCAAGTAGAATGGTCACCTCGCTGGGTAGGCATTCTTTCGATGTTCACAGTTGTGAGCAGTTTCGAAGAATCACCCGTTTTGGAGGTTGATGCAGGACAAACATTCCTCGAGGGTTATACATTCTCTCCAGGTTACACTTTAGTGTCGGAGGAATGGCCCAGGGTGGGGAATGGTCCAGACAGTTATTCCTCGAGGGCAGACTCATGCTCTCCAGGTTACACTTTGTTTAGTGTCAGAAGAATGGCCCAGGGTGGGTAGTAGTCTAGGCTCAACAATCAGGGACAGTTATTCCTCGAGGGCAGACTCATTCTCTCTAGGTTACACTTTGTTTAGTGTTAGAATAATGGTCCAGGGTGGGGAATAGTCCAGGACAGTCATTCCTTAGGGAAGACTCATTCTCTCCAGGTTACACTTTGTTTTGTGTCGGAGGAATGGCCTAGGGTAAGGATCCAAACATTTCTCGAGGGCAGACTCATTCTCTCTAGGTTACACTTTGTTTAGTGTTAGAAGAATGGCCCAGGGTGGGGAATAGTCCAGGACAGTCATTCCTTAGGGAAGACTCATTCTCTCCAGGTTACACTTTGTTTAGTGTCGGAGGAATGGCCCAGGGTAAGGAATGGTCCAAACATTTCTCGAGGGCAGACTCATTCTATCCAGGTTACACCTTGTTTAGTGTCAGAGGAATGGCCCAGGGTGAGAAATGGTCCAGGCTCAGAAATAAGAAATAATCCTTCTTCCTTGGTTGAGAAGAATGGGGTAGATAGCCCATTGTTGATATTCTATATTGAGGGCAAACATTCTTTCATATCTCACAGACGTGAGTGAAAGATTGGCCCAGATGATTATTGTTGATATTCTATACTGAGGGCAGACACTCTTTCAAGATCTCACAGATGTGAGTGAAAGATTGGCCCAGATGATTCAGTTTTTATCATAACATTGTTTCTATGCAGATGAAGACTACTGTGGTGGCAGACATTCTTTCAGATCTCAAAGACGTGAGTGAAAGATTGGCCCAGATGATACAATTTCTATCATAACATTGTTTCTATGCAGGATGCTCTCAAATGTTTGTTATGAAGACTATATGACAGTAGATGAGGACTACTGTGGTGAATATGTTTCACTGTTCTCAACTATACGTTGTTGATCAAGTACTTGTGTGTTACTTGATGTGGTAGTTAACCACTGGATTGTAGTTGTGTACTACTATGAATAGACACAGTTGTGTTCTATTCTTGTTCTAATTGCCTTGAAGACTATCAACAGATTATTGGAGATGATGATCATTCAGATGAATGATGAACAAATATTTTCCAGATGGAAAACAGTTCATAACCTTTTACTCCTCTTGTATCACTCCATGGCGAGAATGACTTATACAACATCATATATAACTACTCAGATGAAGTATGGTTTTGAGAGATGATGCAGCTGATGATGATGGTGATGCTCATGATCTAGTCATGAAATAGTCTAGATGACTATATTGATGCTACCGGGTAAATGACATATTTTGTGCTCAAGTCCATTACCTGTAAATACCTCTCTAGCTAGGAGGGAGTGTTAATATTATGGTAGCTGCGGGAGGTATTTACCTCCATGTGTGAACCTGACGAGAATAGAAGACTCTAGGAAGTAAGAGAAACCCTAATGAGTTGGCTAATAACCCTAGAAGCCTTGTCGACTCAAGAAGATAATTTATATTAGGCTATTAGCCTCCAAGAGAAGAAGTCGGCCATAAATTATAATAATATACTGAACATACACTTATCCAGAAGGAGAAGTTGGCCCCAACAAAACTGGAAGATTACTATAAATACAGGGTGCCAATTCTCATTTGCAGCATCTCAGGATTGCAGTTTCCTAGTTAGTGCGCACTGCAGTTTCATTCTGGTGCATAGGTTTGGAGGAGGGTTGTAGGTGCAACTGCTAGTTCTCAGTATTGTCTTGAATATCTCTTGGCTAGGGTTTGGGACTAGCTGATCAGCTTTTGTGATGCACTATCCTTGGGGATTGATGCGCTACTCTTTGTTTGGCTATCTAGCCTAGGGTTTACTTCCGGAGGAATTCTCAGGTCAAGGTTAAGGTGCTCGGAGGGAGTCTTCGACCTATGGTTGGGTGACGAAGGTATCATCAATGGTAAAATGATCACACCATCTTCTATATTCTAACAGTTATACTATAATCTGTATTGGTTAGGAGTTGACTTGTTTGGAAGGTGCGTAAAGGGAACAAAGTCAGATTAGGTGAAGATACATGGGTTGGTTGTGGTGAAAATTATAGACTTAGTGGAAATTTGGTTAATAGTTTATGTGAGAAAGGTTATTTTACATTTATTCAAGTGGTTGACCATGATCTCAACCACATCTTAACACAATATGCAGTCAATAATGGAAATCAACTAATCATATTGGTTTATATAGAGAGGATGCTAAAGCATGTGAAGGTTATATTGCTTCTCTTAAGACTAGTCATGTTGGGATAAAAGATTCAATTGATGAATTCTTATGGTCTACAAATCTTGTTGGTGGATACTATACTCCAAAGCTCATGTATAAAGTGATGTGTGAAGGTGAGGTGTTGGAAAATCAATTATGGTGGTACAAATCACTCTAGAAATTTAAATGTCCTCTTAAGTCTCAAATTTTCATGTAGATGGTACTTAGGACTAAGGTACTTGAGATATTCTTCATAAGATGTGTAGACTTGGTCCTAGTAGGTGTTCTCTATGAAAGAATATGAGGAGGCAATTTATCATTTACTTGTATTATTCTCTTACTCAATACAAGTTTGGAAGGAGGTGAAGAACCTGACTAGATTAAAATATGTATAAGGGGTCCCTTCATTGGAGGATTGTTCAAGGAGTTGGAGTGAGAATGTCAATTTGAAGTCTTTTAGAGCATCAACTCTCATTGTTACTCGTGGAATTTGAGTGGCGAGGAATGCCATATTATTTGAATAAAAACTTACTATGGCCATCCAATTTATTTCTCAAGGCTTGAATATCCTCCAATGTTTTAGGAAAACAAAAAATCCAAAGCCTCCAAGACATGTTGTAGTGGAATATGTGTATAGGTCAGGGGCTTGTGCATATTTTAATTGTGTTTCTCAAGGTGATACTCAAGTTAGTGGGACACAAGGCATATTATATTTGAGGGACACACATCTTTTGAAGTTTAATGTTGGTTTATGAAGAGGAACTGATAATTACACATAACTTATGGCTCCGAAGTTAATCCCCATGCTTATAATTGAAAAAGGTGTACAAAAATTGTGAATATTTGAGGATTCAATTGTTGTTATCTAATGGATGTAGGGAGTTTACACTTAAGAATTTTTTTTTTTAAGACCCATATTCGAGGAAATCAAATCTATTGAAGTTGTATTTAATCATATTTCCTCTCATCATATAGACAAGGAGAGGAATGATATGGATGATGGGCTCTCCAAGGCCAATTTATTATTATGCAGGTGATTTGCATGTTTGGGAGATTGAGGATGGACAATCCTCAAACTATGCTCACCATCCTTTTACTTGATTCTATCTCATGAGGAATAAATCTTCCTAGTCTTTTTTTGTGGTAGTATTCGTCAACCGTTGAAAACCTTTTTTGGATATATGTATAATTTTGTGCTCTCATATGAGTTCAAATACTTGTTGAGCTATTTTTAGACTATCTATGGGACTATTAGGGAGAAATGCTTGGGCCTGTAGGATAATATAATGATGTCTGCTAGGTGGGATTTTATTTGGGAATTTATATATGTATGACATGATGGGAGGGGTAAATCCAATGGGATTGCTATATTTTTTGAACTCAAGGATACTGATGAAGACTATTAAGACATGATGCATAGCATATCACAACTATAATTTTGTTATATATAATGAAATTGAGATTTTTATTTTTCTTTCAAAGGAAAAAAAAGTGGACCAACTCAACTTCTCCAATGATTTTTTTTCCAATGAGGCAAATTTTCATCTCAATCCACTCATTGTTTTTAAAATTTCATTGATATGGGTCATCTTGAAATGGGCCCAAAACATCAAGGTTGAAGTTATATGGTCGAAATTCCTATTAATCAGGTGGAACAACAAATTTAACAAAATTCCTATTGGATTTGGGGAAGAATTTCTACCAAAAAAGGGTTGAGTTTGTCCATTTATTAACTTACTCCATAATGAATAACAAGCACACAAATATATGGGTGAGAGAATCTTTGTTACATTAAAAAATGGGCTAAATTGTCCAAAGTTGAATACAATATGTTAAGATGGGGTTGGGGTATGTGATTCCATTGAGAATACACCCCGGTGCAAAGTTTATCTTTTGGCCAATCAAAATATCTGACATAATCCACCCACACAAAACATTGGTTTGCTATAACACAAATCCTATGAACCTTCAGACTGTGCCTCTACTTCTCTTGCAAATGAACCAATTTTAGACTATACAATCATTCCAAGAGAGCTTCCATGTCTCCTAGAAAATAACACTTGAGTTCCTCTTTGTGTTAGTTCTCACAAGCAAGGTGAGGCATATGACCAATTAAGACCAACATCCTTAGGAAGGCCTCACAACCTATATAAAAAATGTGTCCTTTGCCTGAGAATCCTTTCATAATCTTTTGTTGAGCATGGATATAGTACTTGGGAATTAAGTCTCATGTGCCCCTGCTCTATGCATGTATTGACTGTAAGGATAACACCTTATAGCCAAGGTTGTTAAGAAACCCCCCCAAAGAAATTTATTTCTTTATATGTTTACAACATAGGTGTTTAGTGGAGGCGAGCGGGCATAGGTTTTTGTGGAGGTTTTAATACCAGTGTGCCTAAGTCGATCGACCACACCAATGTGCCTAGTCGACTGACCACATCGGTCTGCCTAAGTCGATCGACGCTCTTACAAAAACATAACACCCTAGTGCTTAACAAATAAAGCGCATTGTTAACTGTTATTAATATAAAATACTAAAATATCTTTTTTTTTTTATTTTTTTATAAAAAATAAAATGCATCGCAGTGCTCCCCAATAACAAAGCGCACTGGTGCACGTATAACAAACACACTGGAACATGTTATAACAATTGATTTTAAAACTAAGAAAAATAATTACAAACCATAAACCTTCCACGATGCGCTTAGAAACAAATACAACTCTGGTGTGTTTCGGTAAAAAAAATGCACAGGTGCATCATACTATCGGGTGCACCGCTAAAGGGTAAAAAAAAAAATACCAAACCGAATCAATGTGCCAAAATATACAATGAAAAAATGAGTGGAAATTTTATATTTTCAAAATGTATGTGTTTATAAATGAAAACCCTAATCATTTTTTCATTCTTTTGCCAAAATTTAGAGGGGAAATTTGTGTAGGAGAGATTTATGAGCAAAGTCTTTAGAGTGGGTAGATATTTTTGAAGATCCAAATTTACATACAAATTTGCAGAGGAGAAATTTCAAGTATGTGATTTTATTCTATTTGTCATCTCAATCTTTCCCCTATTTGATTCAAACAAATTGCAGTGCATTATCAAAAAAATAATAGGTTTTCACAATTACATTCGATATCGGAAGCCCTAGTTTCCTTGTGTTTCTCTTGGTTTTCCTCTCTATATTTCACAAGTAGAATTTTTTTAAGCAATAGATTTTTATAGTTCAAATTATGTTTGAACTAGTGGACGAGTTACCCATATAAGATGATCTGGGCGTAGTTATTGGAAAGTTAGTTGTTTGTTTAAATCAATGATGTGTGTTGGTTAAGGCATGCCATGGAAATTCCAAGGGAAAAATGAGGGAAAAACCAATACATGTTGTTGGGGATGTCCAACAAAGTGTACAAGGAGATGGTAAAAGAAATGAACATAATTGCATCACAGGAGCCATCCCAACAATTACAACATACATTAGAGGTATGTAATCATTCATTTATTCTTTTATGTACATCAAATTTAATTATCTAATCAAATACTAATTTTCAATTGTTTTGTTGTAGAAAAGAAAAAAGAATGGAACCCATTCAATACATAAGATAGGAAGAAGACAAATACAAGAGTTGATCACAATGTTTGTGAGTACTTGCTTTTTCGGTCTTACTTAAAATTTCATCTTTGTTATAATATTTATATTTAAATAATTAATTTACTCTCATCCATGGATGTCTTCTAATAGGTGCTAACATAAAAAGAAGATCCAACTAAAAAATTGATAGACATTGGGTTAAGTATGGGTTGTTAGTATATGTTAAAGTATCAAGGTTTAATTGAACAATTTGTAAGTAGCTATGTTGTTTAACTTCCCTTGTTTTATAATTAATGGAATAACAATAAACCTTTATATTAATTGTATCGACTATGCTTTTTCACGACGTATTAAACATTCAAGAAACAAAGTATGGAGTGCATCCAACATAAGATATTTTGAGAGATGGCATGTAGCATGGCTTCGAAAGAATGTGTATTGTTTATGAAACAGTCGTTGCTATGGCACACATTTTGATTTACACTATCATGTATATTCTGCTATGTATATAAATGTATATATACTTATTACACTTTATTTCTATGTTTGTAGATGGAAGATGAAGAGGTGGAACATAAAAAATGAGTTGATCAAGACAAGAACACATTAGGTTAAATAACTAAATTACAATATTTCCTACGAGTGATGAATGAATGAGGCATGCTTGCAACTCGAGCGATGACAATAGTTCAAGAGATGTCGAATGACAATCAATATACTTGAATGTTACTACAAGTTGTATGTTTTGGAATTACTCGAGCTGAACTCTTTGTTTTTTGGCTTATACTCAATTATTCATTGGAGAAAGGCATCACGTGCAGGTTATGGGGGGCTCCAAAATTCTGGTCGAATAGTATAAAGGTTATTGTTGTATACCTAATATGATTTTGCAACCTTTAATGCATTAAATCAGAGAGACCTGTAATTACTTCGATTCCCAACTTTCAGTTGAGCATGTATACAAAGAATATAATTATCCAACAGATGAGATATCAAAGAAGGCCATTGTTCTTCAGGAAGAAACTTTAGTTTCCGAAGAGGTAGTTGTGTCTATAAACCTTTCAGTGGTTACCCAAAGTATATTTTTAAATGACATGTAACTATTTTTGTATCGATATTGGTGGTTGCTTGCAGTATGTTTTAAAATGATCTTTAACTATATTTGTGTTGATAATACTCTAGGGTTCTCTGTACTGAGATTGCTAATGTAAGTCAATCCTTGGTTATTTTTTTCCAAGGCCTGTCCTTTTGTCAGATAAGTAGTCTCAGACTAGTTTTGTTGGGTTTCCAACATACTTGAAGAGGCTAATTTTGATCAGAACCTGGATTGAGATTTTTAGGCTCTACTATGTATATTTTGATTTCACACTTGAAATAACAAATGCAAGTTTTTTTCCTTGGAAACAAAAAGTTGTATGTTTGGAATATTTGTCTGTGAAAAACAAGGATTTTGTTTGATGTACTCGACATATTGTCCCAATTGCATGAGGACATGTTACCAATGAGTGTAACAATTACATATTGGCTGCATTTTGATTATTGTGGACCTTTATGTTGTCCCATTTTGTATGATGATGGGTCACTTATTCATATATAATAAAACAAGTTTCTTACTTTATTGCACTGTCAAATGTTATGTTGCGGATTAATTAATGCATGGATGATTTACATTGTTACAAATAACAGAGGTGTAATCCCTTGGATAATACATTAGCACAATCATTATATCAAAACACAATAACAAAAATTAAAAAAATCAATATTATTATAAAAAATATTTGATTTTGAGATGATTAATTGAAAATTTGAAAAAAAAACAAATAATTAAAATATATACATATCGGTGCATTGTATTCTTTTGAACTCTCTAAATTGCACGTTTTTATGAGTTACATGCATCGGTGCTAAAAATTGTGAGAAAGAACCACTGCTTCAAATGATATAATGTACGATTATATTTTTATTGTTTCAAAATATTTCAATATGCATGATTACAATATGCATGATTACAATATTTTTACACATCAATGCTTTTTATTTATGTGTACGCACCGGTGATTTTCATTTATGTGTGCACACCGATGCGAGATACTCAATACCACAACAGTGCATTTTTACCAATACAAACACCGACAAAAAAATCTTTGCCCGCCCAATTTTTTTTAGTTATATGGAACATCCGTTAAAACCTCTGTTGTGAATAGTAGAGATTGTAGTGGAGGTTTTTTTTGAAAATTTTGCCCAATCTTGTAACACTAAAAAACCTCTGCTATAAGGTGTCTTCCTTGTAGTGATTTGACAATATCATGCTAGACAAATGTTTAGATTTCTCTGTATTGCAGTTACACGTGTCAATATGTGATGGGGATAATTATAAAATAATGCATTTTGTAGTAAAAAAGTAGTGTAGTTCACATATGTAGTTAGTTATATATTCCTCATTACATAAATAAAGGGCAATTGGGTGAGAACTTTGAAGTATTTATGTCTTTGTATTGGACAGAAGGAACGATATCTTTATAAAGTTCTTATAGTCAAGCATATGTGTATTCTTGTGTGATTGTTCTTATTTGTTCATAGTTATCACACTATATAGGATATTATACCACTCTTTTTGGGTTATTTGCATGTTGGTTTGTTCTATCACACAATTTTGTAGTGATTTTTATCTTGCATTGTTAATTTAGAAAGTTATCTTTTTGGTTGCACATGCTCATAGTTGGTTAAGTTTGATTAGACCAAAAGAATTGGTTGTTTATGTATGTCCATTTCTATACTACAACCATGACACACATACAATAGTTCCATTAGTGAATGGGTTAGTATGTCCCCTAGTAGTGGTAGAATAGTAACCCATTGTGCTCTCAAATATATCTTCTCCCTTTTCTCTCGAATCTAGGGCATAGTGCTATCAATTTTGGGATGAAACTAGATAGTGCCCTCCACCCTCCCAACCACCTCATCCAAATCCCAAAAACACTCTCTAAGGTGAACAATTTCTTGGATGTCCCTTGGCTCGTAGTTCAAATTATGTTTGAACTAGTGGATGAGTTACCCATATAAGATGATCCGGGCGTAGTTATTGGAAAGTTAGTTGTTTGTTTGGTAGGTGACATGCTAGCTCATGAATAAGATACCTCTTTGGGACCAAATATTCCTCTCTCTCCTTAGCTTGCATGCATCCCCATGATACCTTCTTAATTTATTGCAACTACATCAATTTTTGCTTCATAATCACATAGTTGTTTATGCATTTTCCTACCTCTAGCTTGAGTAAGAGTACACCTCCAATCATGGCACAACTCATTTGACTATAAGTCAAATTTTGATAGCTTAGGTTCCTGAGTATCGGGTCTAGATAAATATGTAGTTACACATGTCCTTGGCCAAGACCCTCTTGTATCTATAGGACTAAGTCTAATAAACATATGACTTCAAGATCCTTATTTCGTAGGATTTGATCACTAATGAGAAACACTGAACCTATGCCCAATCGTTTTTCAAGGTGAAAAAAATAAGTTTCTAAAAACATGGAAAACATTGTTCAACATCCTTGGCCATCTTCATTCTTATCAACATCCATTGGAGGCCACGTGAATCCTTGAATGGGTTTGATTCAAGGCTAAAAGAAGGATTTGAATGAAGTGGAGCTAATATCCCAAAAGATTGGAGTATTTAATGTCTATTGTACTTGCACCCTCTAATTTTTCATATCATAGTATAAAAAATGGTGGAGTTACAAGTTTAAGGTGGCAAGTGTATGATCTTGACTTAACTTGTTGATTTCATCACAAGACCTTAAGGAGCCCTTAATGACATCCCCTCCACTTGATAACGAATATGGATATTTGGCTATTGTAGGACTTGGTAGTAAAAACCCTAAGAGAGAGTAAAGTGCTTCTTAGACCACCAAGAAAGTTCATACTCAAGGTCTACAATGAGGTAATTCCAATTCTAAAGAAGTCCTTATCGATATTAGTGTTTCTAAAAATGAAAAGGTGTGCATTATGTTTAAAGAAAGAACCCTATTGGGATATTTATGGGTATATTAAACCACAAAACTATCATCGAGGCATGGGTTAGAGAGGCTTATGAATCACATGTTGTGTTGTGCACTCATACCAAGAACTTTACTAAAGGTTGAACTTCTCATTTCAATTCACTAAGAAAGCCCATGTTCACGTGGTTATTACTTGTGGACCTTGAGTGCATCAGAATACCTTGGTTGTCTTTTCATTGTCGGATGAGGGTTTTTTGACAAACTAGAGTGCATTGATTTCCTATGTTGTGTGAGAAGAGTCCATTGGCCTTCTTGTGAAAATGTGGTCTTTTATGGAGTGCATTCCTAAGTCAATTGGAGGTTTCATTTACCATGAATTTATGCATCTTTTTAACCTCGATCCCAAAAGAGGGTTGGCCTCCATGCCAATATCCCCAAATATTTGGAAATGTGTGTTCTTTATTTTTTTGGGGGACAACTAGATGATTGAATAGTAGGTCAAATATATTAAAACCTTAAATATATGATTTTGATGTCAGGGTCGAGGCCGCAAAATCCATGACTGCACCATGATGTCTTATCTTGACTTGATTGCAATTCTTGTCTCATAGATAAGACAAGATCATAATGGTTTCCAAGATAGTAATGATAATGAAGGAGGGTGTATACAAAGTGTGTGAAAGAATAGCCAGAACAATAGGCCAAATGCTCCAAAGGGCCTTGCTAACAAAGTCCCTACCACTAGAGACTCTATCCAAAACAAGACAATATCCCTAGCCTTAGAAAAAGCATTGGTGTAACCCATCATGATAATGTAGGGGTGGTAAAAGGACATGCTCCATGCCTCCCATGCTCATCCATTGGTTGATGGTCGTCAACCTACTAAAAAGGCCAAAATCCACTACTCCATATTAGTGATTTCCAGCATTGAAAGGCCCTAAAACATTGAACCCTTATGAAAATTAGATGATGACAATGACATAGAAATCATCCCCACCTATTCCCAATGAAATTTTCTTTAAGTAATATTTGACACTTAACAAACCCTAGTGAAAAAACATTGTCCAACAGATTTGGCCCTCATTCTATGAGTTAGATATTCTATATTTGCAAGAAGTTAAAATTACTATCTTTTTGCGAAGGGCATATTTACGTGTTATTTGGTTAGAAGTTATTTATTTTTTTCTCTAATAATGTTGAAGGAAGGGTATAATTTACAACCATAATATCCTCTTAGTTATACTCTCTTGTTAGTGAAAGGAAAACCCTCTAGAGGGGGATGGTCGATGTGTTATCAAAGGTCCCTTGGCTACTTTATGGTGATTTTAATATGGTTGAAAGATATGAGCACAAGTAAGGCGTGTTACATTTGTGGATGCATTTGAAAGATGAAGATGATTGATATGCCTCAAAGGTTGGTTTAGGATTGCACAACTCTAATAAATTTTTCCATTGTCACTCAACTAAGTTGTGGTTCACTTGCAAAAAATTTAGCACAATCCCTAAACAAATTTTAAAGAGGCCTAATAAAGTCATTTCATATAAATAAAACTCCTCCTATTTGAATTGTAATGGTGGTTATCGTATCCAAGTCTTGGGGGAGGCTAGCCTATGAAACCACCAACTGATTTTAATTTCACGTGGACTAGAAAAAATGACATAGCATAAGACTCATTACATTTTTAATCGTTCATATCTCCAAAGTCCCAGATGCATTGACACATATATTAAATGAATTTGAAATTTATTTCCCATGTCTAAGGGAATTAAAGGGTGGATTTTCCATCAGGAGGATGATATCTCCAAAATTATGGCCTTCCTTTTGGGTTATGGTTGTGAAATTTTCTCTACATGGTGTAAATGCCATAAGGTTTTCAAGGAAAGATAGAATACATTTCTCAACTTCTATAAGACAACCCTTATGATGAATAAAAGTTAGCTTGTGCATCAAATTTGTTTCCATTTTTAAAGTGGAGGATATGCAAAGCCAAAGGAGTGAAAATTAGAATCTGACAACATTGGCTAAAGGAAAGTGATAGGCCAACTAAATGTTTGATTAAATCCTTGACCATTAAGGAGGAAAGTAAAAAGTTGTTTCTCTTAAAACCATAGTTTGCTAAGTGACTAACTAAGAAATGATTTAAAGAGAATTTGTCATACACGACAAGAAGGTAGGGTTTCAATCTCAATAGCATCCAAAGGAATGTGAGGTGGGCATGCAAAAGTATTTGGATGTAGTCCTGCCTCACCTTTCAAAGAAGCATACAATTATAATGATTAAGCATTGACCAATATTAGATCATTAAGGACAAGGTTCAATATTTGATGGGTTGTCATGCAAGTTCTAAAAAGGTACATGTGACTTCTCAAGGAAAACCTCAAATAAGTTTATAAATAAGAATTGAAAAAACAATCACTATGAGCCAACACCAAATGGGGCCTCATCTAGTTCACCCCCGCCCTCAGAGATATTGAGATTATCACAAATTGTAGGCTTATCACATTATTAAATGTCTCTTTCAATATTGTGTCTAAGGCCTTAGCTATCATTATCTACACATTTTATTTGAAATTGTGTGACATGAGTAATTAGACTCTATTCAAGGGTGATTTATTCCAGATAATGTTATTGTCATCTTGGAGGGCATGGACTATACCCATTTACCATGACTAATGCTCTCTTCATTAAAATTGATTTTACAAAACCCTTTCATTGAATATAATTTTTTATATTGGCCATGCTAAAATCCTTCAAGTTTGGCTACTTCTGTAGTAATGTTGTCAAAAATCCTTTTACAAAGGCCTCTACTTGCACTTCCATGAATAGATGCAAATATAAAGAAATTAGACTTTTTAGCTCTATCCACCAAGTTTATCCTATAGATTCTACTTTATATGCCATGGCAATCAAAACCTTGGCATGAAGGGTAGGGGTGGTCTTCAATATAGCTTTAATTTATTTGTCATTCCCTTGCCTCCCAGGATTTTCTTGAAGATCTTTGGGAGGTGGTTGTGTAGAGGGATGAGAAAAAAATGGAGAAATAGATCACTAAATCTTTGTTGTCTAAATTCCAATGGTGTAATAAATTTCTTATTGCCACCCATGTATAATATTCTTCATGTTTGGTCCCTCCGTAAAGGCCTATCATAAGTTAAATAAGGCCATGTAGAGTCTTCTTTGGGTCAACATCTATACATAAAAATGATTTCATAAGTTTAAGTACAAGATATACTATGCTATGATACAATGGGGAGGCATGATGATTATAAAAACCTGTGTGCAAGCCCAAGTTCTTTGTGATAAATGGGTTGTCAAGGATTTTGAAACAAATTAAGGAGGATTTGAAATTTTTGTTCAAAAATTCCATATATTATGGAGCCCCTCTAAGCAAAAGGTTGTGGCAAAGGCCTGATTTCTAGTAATTAGTCACTACCCATTCAAGGGTGAAAATCAATGGTTCATTTATGGCTTAGAACACATGGAAAGTTTAGGAATTCTTAAACCTTACCTAGATTGGAGAGACCAATGTTTGAGGATTGGTATTTCCTTTAATGACCATTTACATCTAGTAGATGTCTTTTCTAGCCTAGGAAGGGAAAATGTTGGTTGAGATTCCATGGTTCTTAGATTTTAGGTTCTACAAAAAAGGTATTATTATAGCTAGGGATTTGTTTGATACATACACAAGGAAGTGGAATTCACATCTAAAACTAGGGGTCAAGTCTAGGCTAAGCAACCCTAGTGAGATAATTTTGGATAGAGTCCAAAATAAGATCCATCTAGGCTTGCATGTGCCTCAATCTTAGTAGAAGAATTGAAAATGGAATAACACTTAGATATTTACCAAATATAAGCTTGTAGTATGGGTAAATGGCTCTTTCAAGGTTGTCTAAATAAACCTTGGAAGCTCAAATATAAACTAAAAACATGGTTTTGAGGCTACATAACATACATAAACCTACACTAGAACATAAAAGGTCTTTCTTTGCATGGTTTATAGTTGCGATAGGCATTCTTGTTGATAAGAGACTTACATGCATAAGAGTTAAGAATCCTTGCTCCCCACAGTGTGTTCGACGTGAAACACTAAAGTGCCTTTTTTTGTTGTCCCCCTTATTAAGTCTTCCAAGGGATGGGATAAGTCCTTATACAATTAAAATTTTTGTACTTTCATTTCTTGGAGAACAAATTACCTTAGGTTGTGTACTTTTATACCTCATGGCAATCAATTAGTGTTGAAATCTTTCTTTTTCATGTGAAGGCATAGAATGGAGTGTTATTTAATAAGAAGGAACATGTAAGGATATTTTCATGGTTTAACAATTCTCTAATACACATGAGTCTATCCTCATTAATTATTATACATTTTAGAGAGATCGAGATGGAGACTAACCATATGCACCCTGAATTATTAGAGTTTTAGAGAGTTGCACCATACAATATGAGCAAGGATCCATGTAGTGCTTCCCATTCTAGATTTGATTACTCACATCAATTATAGATACATGAGAGTCATACATGTTA
Source organism: Picea engelmannii (assembly GCA_009831015.1). Lineage (NCBI taxonomy): Eukaryota > Viridiplantae > Streptophyta > Pinopsida > Pinales > Pinaceae > Picea > Picea engelmannii. Next base: position 67,903 of record ML776561.1, on the reverse strand, counting down.
TAGGGATGGTAGGTATATTAGGGATATGAAAGAAAGGATGAATCATTTTCATCCCCCTCCTATACAGAGCAATGATAAGTTTACCATATTAGCAACTGCAATATTAGAGACATTGAAACTCCCTAATCCAAGTGGTGATGGGTGGGACTTGAAAGTTGTGGATGCATGGAAAATTGGTATAGGTTGGATGCCAACCCCGAATGATCATAATGATCCTTCACTCAGTGTTAGGCCTATTCCTATAACAATTTAATCACACTTTGTTTATAATTGAGCCTACAACCATCATGTTTGATGCCTTATGGACTTTATCTACAATTATGTCTTTTAATGTATAACCTTTATGGTTGTGGTTTAGACTTGTGGGAATTTTGATATATAACTAACCCAAACTTAAGTGTCTATAGTGATTGTGGTGGTTACATTTATAACCCATATTTTTTAGTACAAAAAACATTTTATCTACATATTTTGATAAATATCAATAGTCAAAGGAACCTTTTTATTCAAAAGAGTGGCTAAAGAAAATTTCCAAGTGCTTTGATGGTGCAATATAGTCCTTTGCTCCTACAAATGTCCACACCTAGGACTCAAACGACATATCCATACCTTACAAAACCATATTTCCTATATTTCTACTTGGAACTTGGGAGACCTTATATTTCCATTTCCCACAGAAACATCTATTTGAAGAATGATCATTGCAAAATGAAAATATTTCATGTGCTACTCTCCTCCAAACCAAATAGAAACTTCAAGGACCAAAGACACCAAAAATTTATTGCTTCATTCATAATTCAAGGAGACATGGTTTCAACGTTCTTTGATGGTGCAATAGTGCTTTGCTCCTACAAATATCTACCCCCTAGGACTCAAACACCATGTCCATACCTTATAAAAGCATGTTTCCTAGTTTGTTGCTTGGAAAACTTGAAATATATTCTATCACTATTTCCCACATAACCATCTAATTGAATGATTCTCATTTAAAATTGAAATATCTTCATGTGCTACTCCAATCCAAACTAATCAACAACTTCATGAACCAAAGAGTCCACAAAAAAAATCATTGCTTCAACCATAATTCTCAGAGACACAATCAAAATAATTGCATAACATTGGTAGTAGCACAATTGCGCTTGATTAACATGTGAAAACTACCTCTATATCTATTTCCTCCATTGCAATCTCTGCTCACAACCCTAAGTTCACTAGATCATGTCAAATATATTCTAGTGCAATAACCTACTCCAAATATCATGTCTCTCTAGCAACCTATACAACTACCCCACTACAATATCAAACCATAACTTTAGATTATGAAAAACTAGGCTGCAACAATGTCACCCCCTAATTGAGTGGACATTTGCACCATACAAGAAGAAAATCTATGAATAACTTAGAATAGTGCACATGATAAAAATCAAAGTCCAAGATGATAATAATTGATGCAATACTTTGGATGTGGTACACAAGGACATATTGCAACAAAAAGTGCCTCTTTAGCAATGTCCATGAAACATTCTATGTCCTTTAGGGCCCCCCACACTATGACTCGTCTCATTGCCTAGTAATCAAGTTCAATAATATTAAACACATTTGTGTGGTTCCCTATCCTCAAACTGACTAAGTGCATAGAGTTTCACAGTATAGACAATTGGTCTATCTAAAGAAAACATTTGTGTCTTTAAGTGTGACAACCCTCAAGGTTATGGGATTACATAGATGACTTCCCTTGCACACAAAGTTCCTCCCACAATGCTACATGTGAATATCAAGGTATGAATCATGATTTATGGTATGTTGTTAAGTTAGGACTAGTCTCAGAAATTGTAGAGATATTTTGCCACAAATTGGTCACACTTGTGGCTACCTTACAAAGGATAAGCTAATCAAATCTGAGTCGAATGAGAGGTTCATATGAAACACATTGTGACAAAATTGGATAGACAAAATGAGCCTATTAATTTTGAACACTCAATTTTAGGGAATTATTTCTTGGAAACAAATTTAGGGTATTACGTAGCATAGGAATTACCTCTAGAATAAAAACACAGTTAGAACTACTTCACTATATGGAAATCAATAATAATGTTTGTGCTATAGTAGATTCATCCAGGACTAGTTCTTCTAACTTAGTCATAAATACTAGCATTTGGACTTTGCATTTTGATGGCTACAAGTCACATGAAGGAGTTTGGGCAAGTTGCATCTTGGTCGATCCAAAAACTAAGCAAACTCTAGTCTCTTGTTGATTAGAATTTGAGTGTATCAACAATACATCTAAGTACACTGCTTCAATTGAAGGTCTTAGAAAAGCTATTGACATAAATGTAAAAATCTTTAAAGTGCTTAGTGACTTTCAAATAATTTTCAAATATAGGTAAGAAATTCCATACATTTCCTTTCTTCGCACATGAAGAGTTATCATATAGAGGTTTGGAATTTAATTAATAATTTGTATGCATTTAACCTTACTTCCATCATTCTCAGAGACACAAGAAATATAATTGCATAACATTGCTAGTAGCACAAATGTGCTTGATTAATGTGTGAAAACCACCTCTATATCTATATCCTCTATTGTAATCTCTACTCACAACACTGAGTTCTCTAGATCATGTCAAATTTGTTCTAGTGCAATAACCTGCTCCAAATATCATGTCTCTAATGAAACCTATACAACTACCCCAATACAATATCACACCATAAACTTATTCAAAACTAGGTTACAACAATGTCACCCCCTAATTGAGTGGACATTTTCACCATACAAGAAGAAAATATAGGAATAACTCATAGTAGTGGACATAATAAAAGATAGAATCCAAGATGATAATAATTGATTAAATACTTTGGATGTGGTATACGAGGACATATTGCAACAAAAATTGACCCTTTAGCAATGTCCATGAAACATTCTTTGTTCTATGTGGACCTCCACACCATGACTCAAATCATTATCTAGTAATCAAGGCCAATAATATGAAATACATTTGTGTGGTTCCCTATCCCCAATTTGACTAATTGCATAGAGTTCCATAGTCTAGATGATTGGTCTATTTAAAGAAAGTATTCATGTCTTTATGAGAACCAACCCTCGAGGTTAGGGGATTACATAGATGAATTCCCTTGCACACAAAGTTCCTCCCACAATGATACATGTGAACAAGAAGGTACGAATCATGATTTATGGTGTGTTGTTAAGCAAGGACTAGTCTAAAAAATTGCAGAGATATTTTGCGACAGATTGGTCACACTTGTGGCTACCTTACAAAGGATAATCTAATCAAATTAGAGTCGATTGAGAAGTTCATATGAAACAAATTGTGGCAAAATTGGAGGGGCACAATTAGTCTATTAATTTTGCACACTCACTTTTAGGGAATTATTTCTTGGAAACAAGTTTAGGGTGTTACGTAGCATAGGAATCACATCTAGAATAAAAAACATAGTTCAAACTACTTTAGTATATGTGAATTGATAATAATGGTTTGTTTGACAACATAGGTATTCCAATACAAGATCAACACCTTCAATAACCACTCACACAACTAGATCAAAGATCAACGTACTAATGTTTTTATGTGGTAAAATCCCTATGGGGAAACATCCACAACCCTGCCAATGTGTTCACTTGAGGCAATTTATTAATGCAAAAATAAAATGTTACAAGAGATTTTCTCACATTCAATCATCAAAAAATGACCCTCCATTCTCTTTAAATAGATACCATGGACCAATAAGGCGTTAAGCCACATATCAATGTAGCCTTTAAGATCGAGGAGAATATGAGATTTCATATCACTCTATGTCAATAACATATCATGACCATTAGATTACAAATGAATACTAATGCATAGTAAACAAACACACTTTAACCTAACGACACATTAGACCAAGTTGATCTTAACTAACTCCAAATTTTCTAAATATCCTAACATCTCCCCTTAAGAACAACTTGGTATAGGATTGAAGGATTTACAAAGGTGACATAATAGGAGAAGAAAGGAGGAATTAGAGTCTATCCCCTCTTAATGACAACTTCCTGAAATCATAACATAGATCAAAGTTTGAAAAACTTCTCTTCTGTAAGATACTTTATGAATATGTTTGCAACTTGATATTCTATAGGGAAAAAGAGAACTTCAATAACTTGATCATGAATGAGCTGTTTGATGAATTGCATGTGTATCTCTATGTGTTTGTTGTGTCGATGCTGAACTAGATATTTGATGAGCTTGATGACACTCTGATTGTTGCACTATAAGGTGGTCAGATGCTACTTCTAGAATCTAAACTCTAAAAGGATCTATCAAATCTACAAGGCTTCTTGACTTGTATTGACTACTGATTGGTATTTTGCTTCTGCTAAAGGCTAAAAACATAACTTGTTGTAGATTTTCGATCATGAGGGTCACCATCCTAATCTGAATCAGTGAAACCAACCAACAAAGAAGTCCCCCCTAAATTGTAATGTATCCCAAACTGAACTGCACCCCGAACATACTGAAGTATCGTTTTAGTTGCTTACCAATGAATTTCATGGGGTGTTTGCATATACCGAGCAACAATACCAACATCAAAGGAAATATCAGGATGGGCATGAGTCAAATATAAGAGGCTACCAACTAAGTGACGATACAAAGTGGGATCAACTTCAGGAGTAGTACAAGTGGTATCAAGTTTAACTCTAGACTGGAAGGGAGAAGGGGCTAGTTTAGAATTGTCCATGTCAAAGAGGCGAAGAGGGTCACAAGCATACTTAGATTGGGAAAGAAAAATTCCTTTCCTGGTTTGCAATACTTGAAGGCTAATGAAATAATTCAAATAGCCTAAGTCTGTCATTTCAAATTTCTTTTTAAGGATGGATTTCACATGGGTTAGAAGTTTAGGGTAACTACTAGTGAGGATGAGGTCATCGACATAAAGAACAAGTATTATGAGATGGATTCCTACTTTCTTAGTATAGAAATTTGGGTTAGAATGACATCTAGAAAAGCCAGTGTCAAGAAGAAATTCGTCCATTTTGGCATACCAAGCTCAAGGAGCTTGGTTAATACCTTAAAGAGATTTCTTAAGGCGACAAACAAGGATGGAGTCATTCTGGACATAGAGAAGAGGTTGTTCCATGTTTATTTCTTCTTGCAAATCCCCATGCAAGAAGGTGTATTTAATATCCATCTGATGGACCTCCCATTTATGTGATGTAGCAAGGGATATAACAAGGTGGATGAAATTAATTTTGGCTATGGGGGCAAAGGTTTCATTATAGTCAATGCCTTCAACGTGAAAGAACCCTTTGGAAATTAACTGGGCCTTGTTTCTTTCAAAACTTCCATCTGATGCATACTTAGTTCTATACACCCATTTACATTTGACAAGTTTTCTTCCTTTTAAAAGAGGTACAAGATCCCAAGTATCGTTCGCCATTAAGGAACAATATTCTTCATTCATTGTTGTGTCCCAATTTGGATGGCCTGAAGCTTCTGCAAATCTTTCTAGATCAAGAGTCTCTGAAAATTGAGCCAAAATAGAATAGGCTTGCTGGAACTGTGAATTGTGAACATGTCTAACATTGATCTAAAGGATGACCGACAAGCTCACTAACTGCTTGTCGTGTTAAACATACCCATCTGGGAAGCAATGGTGCTGGTGTAGGTTCATGTTCAATGGAATCATATGGAGTAAGGTGAGTAGGTGGAGGTGGATTTTCATCCTCACTATAATCATCATCTAAAGAATAAACCATAATAGGAACACATGATGACACAAACAATTAAGATGGCTTGCAGACCGAAGATGTCACAAACACCGAATTAGGCTCGTAGGCCAAGAGATTTTCATCAAATTTAACATCTCTTCTAATAATAATTTCATTAGAATGAGGTTGAATAAGTATGTAACCTTTTACATCTTTAGAATATCCAACAAAAATGCACTTCTCACTTTTAGGTTGCAATGCTTTCTTTTTCTCATTAGTAATGTGAGCCCATTCTACACTACCAAATACATTGAAGTGGCTTACATTTGGCTTAATGTTAGTCCATGCTTCTTCCAGTGTTATATTGTTTAAAGCCTTGGTGGGAGTGTGATTTACTATGGAATTTGCACAGTTGATGGTTTCCGCCCAATAATTAAGACTTAATCCCTTAGATTGGATCATACAATTTTCCATTTCTTTTAATGCACAATTCTTTCTCTTAGCAACACCATTTTGTTGTGGTGTATATGGAACAATGTGTTTCATTTGAATGCCCCATCTAGTGCAGTAACTTGTAAATTTGTTGTTCGCATACTTGCCTCCATTATCTGTTCTTAATCATTGAAGTTGATGTCTAGATTGTTTTTCTACAAGGGCCTTGTAGGCCAAAAAATTGTCAAAAACTTCACTCTTAAGTTTTAAGAAGTAAGCTCAAGTGCATCTGGGGAAGTCATCAATGAAAGTTTAGAAATACTTGCACCTAGAGAAATAATGAGAAGAAAGTGGACCACACAAATCATTGCGAACATGTTGCAAAGGGGCTGAGGCGTGCCAAGAGGCACGCTTGTCAAAATTGTCCCGATGATGTTTATCGAGAACACAACCGACACACACACCATCTCTCCAAGAAACAAGTGGAATATCAATCACCATGTGTTGATTACATAGTTGTTGCAATGAGCGATAATTTAGATGAACAAACTGCTCATACCAATGTTTGCTCAAGTCATCACTATGAGCAACAAAAACTGATGGAAAATATGATGACCCAAAGTTGTCAAACTTGTACAACCTGGTAATATCATCAACAATTACAATTGGTAGGACATGCTTAGGTTATTTTAAATCATTGATTTGAGGTTTCTATGGTGAGAGTGGTTAATAGAATCGCTCTGAAAGTCCACTGTTGTCATTTTTATTATTAACGTTTCATATCTCTAGCTGGATCCATCATCAAGACAAATAGTAGAGTAAGAGAAGGGGGAGACCAAACATATAAACATGTAAATATTAGAGACTAGGAAACCCTAGAGAACTACAAACCCTAAAATTTTATTAAAGCATAAATAAATTTTACAGTAATATAGTTATTAACCCTAAAATACAATAAGTGACAATGATATTAATAAGTATTACTAATACTAATATGTAATTATAATATGATAAAAGTAATAATAAAGTATACCATGCAATGGTAATATAATAATAGTAGTAATAAGGAATAATGAAGGAACTAAAAATTAGGATAGATTCTTACAAAAGAATAATAATAACATTGTAAGTTTAGGTATTGTTAAGGTATAAATAACACTAGGTTAGAGTATAAGATTTTTAATTATACTCTAACCCAGTGATGTATTTAGCTAGAGTTCGAAACGTTGAGAATCAAAATGACAACCGTGGACTTTCCTAGCAATTCTATTAACAATATTTTAAATCTTTGATTACAACTTGGTGAGGGGAGAACTCTCTAGTTTTACCTTCACCTGAATGAGTGATCTGATACACTAATAGAAGGTTGTAGGAAATACTTGGAACACATAATACATAATTGAAATGACCATTATCTACTTGAATTGTTCCAGACCCTATAACACTAAGAGATCTATCATCACCAACAAATATTTGTTTGGTGTTACATTCATTTAGAGCAAAAAAAAAATGGCTTTATCCTTAGCCATATGATAAGATGATCCATAATGAATAAGCCACTCATTAGAAGAAGAAGTAGAAGTGACATTGAAGGAGAAACAAGAAACAAAAAGTGATTGTCCATGAGAAGAAGAAGAGGAAGAAGAAGAAGAATCAATATGGATGTTGTGATTCTTCATTGTTGCTTCTAAGGATTCCATATTTTTAAAACATTTAGACTCCACATGACCATATTTCCCACAAAAATTGCAATGCTTGTCAGTCTTCTTACTTTTGGATTTTTCTAATTTGTCACCACATGAGAAGAAGATGGATGAGAGGGTTTGAGACCCTTATTTTTCTTGTTTTTTTGGTGAGGATGTTACTTCTTGGGATTCTTGGATTTATCTTTTTGATAGGCCACTAAGGCTTTGTTGGATGTACCTGCAGTTCCAATCAATTCCAAGTTGCACAAGATTATCCTGCTCTTGAATCAGAGAATCACAAAGGGACTCAAGAGTGGGAGTTTGGTAAGCACTTCCAAGAGCTTCTCTAGTGGCATAAAAGGTAGATACAAAGACATAATATGCATTACCAAGCTTAGAAAGAATAATATATATGCATCAATTATTCTTCATATCCATTTTAGAGTCCTGACATAAAGTTCCAAGTGTTTTGAACTTAGATAAATAATATTCAATGCAAGGAAAATCATTGGGACTTAAATTCGTTATCTGATTTTCAATCTGGTGGGCTTGAATAATATTGTGTTTACCAAACACTACTTCAACCTTTTCCCAAGCTTTATCCGGGCCATCAATTCCTCGAAGGTGAAACCTTAAATAAGGAGAGATGAGAATTTTGATTATTCCATGTTCTTCGTCATTCTTATTATCCCAATTGGATTTATTTTCGACATAAGTGGGGGCTTGATCTTTTCCCATGGTAATCTGGTACAAACCTTTACTTCTTAGTACATCCTCCATATGAGTTTTCCATGAGAAGTAGTTGATACTAGTAAGCGAAAGATCATAGGGAGAAGCCATATTAAATATGAAAATATATAGATTTTAAAGATTAAACTGATGGTCTGAATGGAAAGTTCTTCAAAAAATAGGTCGTTTAAAAAAAAACGGCATTGAAAACAAACTTCATATGTGAAAGTTATGCCTTTTTGAAAAAAATACATAAACAATATCCCAAGAGCCACGTGACAAGTAGAGGTTGGTCCACGTGGTGATGTCCATCCTTCACTAACTTTCTTATAACCTTACTTTTACAAATATGTTGCTTATGAAGCGACTCACTTTTATAGAATAAGTATGAATCACTTTTACAATACAATTACTTTGTAAATTAAAGTTACATACAAAAAATAATTAAAAATGAATATTAAAGCTACTTATAATGATTCACTTTTATAATTTAAGTGAAATACAATTTACAATGAATGCATGAACTTTTTCAAAAAGTAACAAAAACAAAGTAAAACAAATTTCGGCCAAGTGAGCTAGTGCAAAACACATTATAATCTTAAGAAGAAGGATGGGGGATGTTGTTGTTGAGCTCCGCCTCAAGGTGCGTGCTAAAAAAAAATATTTCCATGTGTTCACACAGAGAAAAAATTTCGCTTCTCGACAATAAAAGGGGTTAGATATCGATTAGCTTACCTAGAAAATAAAATTTTCTCTCTGTTTCTGACTTGCTGAGATTGCACAGAACGCACGACAAAGAGCATACATAGACAAAAAAAAAAATCCACTCTTTTTTTATTTGTCAATATTGCACAGAACACAAGGCAAAGAGCATATGTAAACTGGAAATAGTAGCATCCGGGAATAAAAAGACCAGAAAACCAAAATTTTATCTCTGTAAATATATTTTTTTAAAGGGGCATATTCAAACTTTATGCCTCTAGATTTGATTGAAATGGCTTTATCTTGGGAAAACGAAAAACTTTATGAGTGAAACAAAAAGTGTTTCTAGCTGAAAGAAGTGCTCCAAACACAACAAAATAGTCCTCTCAGCCCATAAATGTATGGAAATAGAAGAAGTTGTAGAAGCAAGAACACAACTTTGAGATCTTGATCTACAACGGTAGAGGGTTTTCAAATGCGCTCTGATACCATGTTCGACAACACAGGTATTCCAACAGAGGATGAACACCTTCAGTAACTACTCAGATCAACACACATATGTTTTTACATGGTAAAACCCCTATGGGGAAACATCCATGGCCCCATCCAACATGGCCACTTGAGACAATTTATTAATGCAAAAGAAAAATATTACAAGAGAGTTTCTCACAAATAATCATCAACAAATGACCCTCTATGCTCTTTAAATAGAGATCATGGACCAATCAAGTGCTAAGTCATGGATCAATGTAGTCATTAAAATAGAGGAGAATATGAGCCACCAGATCACTCTATGCCAGGAACATATCGTGAGTGTTCGATTACAAATCCATACTAAAGAAACACACTTTAACCTTATGACACATTAGAAATATAGTTACCAACTTAACGAGAACTGCAACCTCAAAACAAGAACTATGACCTCAAAACGAGAACTCTAGCCCTTAAAACCCATATTTTTACATAAAAAACATGAAAATCAACACCCAAATCAAAAAGTGGTCTTATCGGTAGCACCATTTTTTTAAACGGGGTCAAAATTACAACATTTTCAAACATGACCTTCCAAATTCAGACAATAGCTCAGAAAAACCATAAAATCAACACCTAAATCAAAAAATTATGCTACGTAAAACAAAATGTTTTTTCCTAAACATGAAAATCATAGCTATTTAAGACCTAATTGAAATTGTGACATCGACAAAAAAACCCTACATAAATAAACAACCCAAAATTGGACCCCAAATGGTCACTTGAAAATTTATTTACAATTTTTATTTTTAATTTTTAAAATTTACATTACAAAATAAATAAATAAATAAAAAGAACAAAATCTTCACAATTAATTATTTTTTTTAAATGACAAAAAAGCACATTAAAAAATATATATTCCAAATTCAATTTAAAAAAATAAAGATTAACAAACAAG
>ML776561.1:4475-55736 GCA_009831015.1 Picea engelmannii | reverse complement strand
ATCTAAACTTTCTTATATTTTTTTTTATATTTCAATTCATTTATTTTTCTTAGTTTTTTTTAGTTTTTAATTTATAAAAAAAAATAATTATATTTTTTAGCTAAATATTAAAAAATAGTGTTACTTAATTACAATTGTTTTCTATGTATTGAAGTAAAGGTAAACAATGTGTTAAACATGGTGTTTTCCATTATATTTTAAAAATACGAAACAATAAATTAATTAAGGAGACACAATTATATGAAAAATCGTAAATTCAAAAAAGTAAACGGTAAAAAGTATTTTTAAGATTGAAAGAAGCATGGAAAAATGACTAAAAACACTTTTGAATAAAAAAAAAATTAGAAAATTTTGAAAATAGATGAAAAATATGCATTTAAAAAATGTGAAAACATTGTGGATCGAAAAAGTTAAAATATCAAAAAACCACCTAAAGAGGGAGAGGGGGTGCTATCGGTAGCACCATTTTTTAAAACAGGGTAAAAAATTAGACCCCCGCAAAAATGAAAACTTTGTAGAGTTCTCGTTATGTTGGTAACTATGTTTAGACCAAGTTGATATTAACTAACTCCTAAGAGTCTAAATATCCTAACATGATTGTACTATAATATATTCAACCAATACTAGTTCTTGTAACTTAGTCATAGATACTAGCATTTGGACTTTGCTTTTTGATGGCTCCAAGTCACAGGAAGGAGTTGGGGCAAGTTGCATATTAGATGATCCACAAAATAAGCAAACTCTAGTCTCTTGTTGACTAGAATTTGAGCGTTACATCAACAATACAACTAAGTATGAGGCTTCGATTCAAGGTCAAAAAAATCCATTGATATAGATGTAACACTGTTGAAAAAGTATAGTGACTTTGAGATAATTTTCAAATAGGTAAGAAATTCCATACATTACCTTTCTTCTCACTTGAAAAGTTATCATATAGAGGTTTGGAATTTAATTAATAGTTTTGATGCATTTAACCTTACTACCATCATTCTCAGAGATGCAATCAACATAATTGCATAACATTGCTAGTAACACAAATGTGCTTGATTAACATGTACAAACCACTTCCAAATCTATCTTCTCCAATGCAATATCATTAAGTACTCTAGATCATGTCGAATTTATTCTAGTGCAAAAACCTACTCCAAATATCATGTCTCTCCTGCAACCTATACAACTACTCCACTACAATATCACACTGTAACCTTAGATTCTAAGTCACAATTCAAAACTAGGTTACACCAATGTCACCCCCTAATTGAGTGGACATTTGCACCAAACAAGAATAAAATCTAGGAATAACTCATAGTAGTGCACATAATAAAAATCAGAATCGGAGATGATAATGATTAATGCAATATTTTGGATGTGGTATACAAGGACATATTGCAACAAAAATTTTCCATTTATAAATGTTCATGAAACATTCTATGTCCTACGTGGACCTCCACACCATGACTCATCTCATTGTCTAGTAATCAAGGCCAATAATATGAAACAAATTTGTGTGGTTCCCTATCCTCAAATCGACTAAGTGTATAGAGTTCCTTAGTCTAGAAAATTGGTCTATTTAAAGAAAACATTTGTGTCTTTATGTGCGCCAACCCTCAATGTTATGGGATTACATAGATGACTTCCCTTGCACACAAAGTTCCTCCCATAATTCTACATGTGAACAATAAGGTATGAATCATTATTTATGTTGTGTTGTTAAGCAATGACCGGTCTTAGAAATTGTAGAGATATTTGGCCACATATTGGTCACACTTGTGGCTACCTTACAAAGGATAAGCTAATCAAATCATAGTCGACTGAGAAGTTCATATGAAATACATTGTGACAATTCGAGGGACAAAATTAGCCTATTAAATTTGCATATTAAATTTTAGGGAATTATTACTTGGAAACAAATTTAGGGTGTTACGTATCATAGGAATCACCTCTAGAATATAAAAACATAGTTTGAACTACTGGACAATATACAAATTGATAATAATGATTGTACTATAGTAGATTCAACCAGTTCTTCTAACTTTGTAATAGATACTAGCATTTTGACTTTTCTTTCTGATGGCTCTAAGTCACAGGAAGGAGTTGGGGAGAGTTGCATCTTGGTCGATCCACAAAATAAACAAACTCTAGTCTCTTGTTTCCTAGAATTTGAGTGTATTAGCAATAAAACTAAGTATGACGCTTTGATTCAAGGTCCTAAAAAAGATATTGATATAAAGGTAAAATGCTTGAAAGTGTTTGGTGACTTTGAGATAATTTTTCGAACATGTAAGAAATTCCATACGTTGCCTTTGTTCACACTTGAAGAGTTCTGATATAGAGGTTTGGAATTTAATTAATAATTTTGATGCATTTAACCCTACTTACATAATTCTTAGAGACACAATCAACATAATTGCAAAACATTGCTAGGAGCACAAATGTTCTTGATTAACATGTGCAAACCACCTCTAGATATATCTTCTCATATGTAATCTCTACTCACAATGCTAATTTCTCTAGATCATGTCAAATTTGTTCTAGTGCAAGAACCTACTCCAAATATCATGTCTCTCATCCAACCTATACAACTACCCCACTACAATATCGCACCATAAACTTATATTCTAAGTCACCATTCAAAACAAGTTTACAACAATGTCACCCCCTAATTGAGTGGACATTTGCACCATACAAGAAGAAAATCCAAGGATAACTCAGAGTAGTGCACATAATAAAAATTAGAGTCCCAGATGATAATAATTGATGCAATACTTTGGATGTGGTATATGAGAACATATTGCAACAAAAATTGCCCCTTTAGCAATGTCCATGAAACAAAATATGTCCTATGTGGACCTCCACACCATGACTCATTTCATTGTCTAGTAATCAAGGCCAATAATATGAAGCACATTTGTGTGGATCACTATACTCAAGTTAACTAAGTGCATAGAGTTCCATAGTTTAGAAAATTGGTGTATCTAAAGAAAATATTTTTGTCTTTAGGTGTGCCAACCCTCAATATTATGAGATTACATATATGACTTCCCTTGGACATAAAGTTCCTCCCACAATGACACATGTGAAAAACAAGGTATGATTCATGATTTATGGTCTATTGTTAAGCAAGAATTAATCTTAGAAATTTCAAATATATTTTGCCACAGATTTTTCACACTTGTGGCTGCTTTACAAAGGATAAGCTAATCAAATTAGAGTCGACTTAGAGGTTCATATGAAACACACTGTGACAAAATTGGAGGGAAAAAATGAGCTTATGAATTTTGCACACCCAATTTTAGGGAATTATTTCTTGGAAACAAATTTAAGGTATTGTGTAGCATAGGAATCACCTCTAGAATAAAAAACACAGTTTGAACTAATTCACTATATGCGATTTGATAATAATGTTTGTACTGTAGTAGATTCATCCAGGACTAGTTATTCTAACTTAGTCGTAGATACTAGTATTTTGACTTGTCTTTTGATGGCTATAAGTCATAGAAAGGAGATTGGGCAAGTTGCATCTTGGTCGATCCACAAAATAAGCAAACTCTAGTCTCTTGTTGACTAGAATTTGAGTGTATCAACAATACATCTAAGTATGAGACTTCGATTCAAGGTATTAAAAAAGCTATTGATATGAAGGTAAAATGCTTGAAAGTGTTTGGTGACATTGAGATAATTGTCAAATAGGTAAGAAATTATATACATTGCCTTTCTTCCCACATGAAGAGTTATCATGTAGAGGTTTGGAATTTAATTAACAATTTTGATCCATTTAACCTTCCATTCCTTCCCTTCAAATTTTTTAAGAGTGATTCGTGGTGAGATATTAAAAGATTATGATCAACGGGGATGTGTCGAAAACTCAAGGAGTAGGGTTCACAAGCTGCTAGGGTTTGCATGATGCTAAACCCTTGATTCTACAATGGTCATCGTTTCAGAGGAGGCTGCAGACCAACACCGCATTAAGGGCTTCTTAGTAATGGCAATGAATTCAGAGGGGGGATTGCAAGCCCCCTCATATAAAAATGTAGCAGCCAATGATCGAACAGGAACGAGATCCAAGCGATCGGATTTCAAGCCGCCCTCCCATCTGCGTGAATAGATCATGCCAAATGAGCAGAGCTCGAGCAAATAAATGGAGGTAGAAGCGAGCACCTCTCATACAAAGGTGTCTCACAACTAGGAGCTGGGGAAATGTATTCCCCAAACTGATAAACCACCACGATATGTGATCAACTCGACCAGGGTGGGCGAGCACACTTAGTTCATGAAAGAACACGCCCTGATTGGGAAGTTCTTTGGCCTTTGGCCCTCAGAAATGGATCTCATGTGCTGGATCAAAACATGGTGGAATATGAAGGGGGACTATGATTTCCAACTCAACTTGAAGGGTTTCTTCATGATCATCTTCTATAATCTAGAGGACAAGGATCAAATTTTCAAGAATTACCCCTATTTCTACAACTCCAGATGACTCTTTCTCTTATTCTGAACAGACTGCTTCAACCCAAGAAAGAAGACTTTGTGATGACGCCAGTATAGATCCTCCTCTACTCATTATCCCATGAGTTCTGGATCGAAGAGATTCTCATGGGAATTAGAAACACAATAGGGCGATATGAAAAATATTCAAAGGAAATGAAGAAAAGGAAATATCCCTCCTATGCACACATTTTTGTTTACATGGACATCTCTAAAGCACTATCAGGCTCGGGAACTATTGAATACCAAGATTTATACTTGATCCAGACCATTGACTGTGAGCGCATTCCCTTTTGCTGTAGAAAATTCCATGAGCATGGTTACCTATTTCGCGACTTCCCCCTCAACTCCCAAGCCCCAATGATGGGGGAAGGAAAACAAATGATGGATTCATGCCAGTCATTGGCTGAAAAAAACAACCTCCCAAGAATCATAGTCAAGAATACACTCAGAAGATATCCACCAGCAAATCCTTTGATATCTTAAATCAACTCCCCGAAGCAGAGGAGGTGGAAAACCCACACAAAAAAAATATCCTGGGTAACGATAAAGGGAAATCCTAAGATGTAGTCCGGGCTAGTTCCAGAACAAACCCAAGATGCAGACTTTCCAGCTAGGCAGAATGAGGAAAAAATATCAAAGGATGGAGGGGACACGATCATGCAACAGGATGAGCATGACCTGGCTGACATCGACCTGGAAAATCTAGAGGAAGCCTCCAACAAGAAGGAATTACAAACCATCCCAATAGAACAACTAAGAAAGGTTCAAAAAGTATTCACCGATTCAACTGTAGGTGCAACCTCGAGATTGGGCATAAGCTCAGATCAGGCACCAGACCCTCGACATACCCCTTGAGAAGGAAAAAGAAGAGACTAAAAATCAACACACCAACTGATGAAATAAGTAGGTAACTATATGCTCAACTCGAGACAAATCCAATGTCTCACTGAAGTTTACTTCTCTCCCCCACCAAACTCTTTATGATGAAGATTATCACTTGGAACATAAGAGGACTCAATGGAATATCCAAACAATGGATTCTTCGAAACAATATACTTGCAGAAAATTCAGGCATTCTCCTTCTCTAAGAAACCAAATTTGTCGGGGAAGCAACATAAGATATTTTCCAGAGATGTTGGAGACACTGTAACTCGATCCAAAATGACTTGAATGATGCAATAGGTGGCCTACAATTCTCTGGAATCCTGCCTTAGTCATAATTGATCAACCATTATCTACAGTTGGCACACTCTCGGTTCATTTCAGAGCCTTAGGCTCCAACAAGGATGGCATTCTCACAAACACATATTGACCACAGAGTTCCCAAGACAAGGACTCATTCTTACATTGACTCTCTTCTATAGGTGAGATGACAGGACCAACACAATGGATAATAGGTGGAGACTTCAACATCATTCTCACATTGGAAGAGAAGAGCGGAGGAAGGAAGTGACTGGAACAAGACAATGGTAAGTTCTGAAAGATCATAGATCAGTTCAATATAATTGACATAGAGACTAGAAGCGACATCTTCACCTAGTCCAATAGGAGATCTACCCCCCAACAAATTGCTTGCAGATTGGACCGCTTCCTTATTTCAGAATCCATATTGATGGAGGACTCAGTAACATAAGCCAATATTCTTCCAAAATCAGGCTCATATCACTGGCCAATTCTTCTCTTGCTAGACATAGGAGCAACGCCCAAATACAAAACTTTCCATTTTGAGAAATTCTGGTTCACTCACCTGAACTTTTAGGAACTTTCCCAGACTTGGTGGGCGTAGGATGAGATCTCCCATGGCACACACATGTATAAATTTCAGCAAAGGCCGAAGAATTTCAAACTGCTACTACGGCTCAAGCCTATTCTTCCCTTCATCATCTCCAAGGAAAAATCAAGATATGTGGAGGGGCGCCAAATTATGGACAATGTCATTCTGGCACACGATGTGATTCACTCACTCAAATCAACCTGTACCCTAGGTATGCTCATCAAACTGGACCTCTCAAAAGATTTTGATCGAATTAGTTGGTAATACATGACCTTCCTTCTTTAGGCCTTTGGCTTCGACAAGACTTGGATTGAATGGATCATGAAACTCACTTCTTCCACCTTCTTTTCTATTCTGGTACATGTCGTTCCCTCCCAACCCTTCTCCCACTCAAGAGGAATCCATCAAGCGGAACCCCTCTCTCCCTTCCTCTTTGTCATCATGGCCGAGGGTTTAGGCCAGTAAATCAAATCTTCGGTTGAGAATGGTTCCCTCAAGGGCTTACCCCTTCACAACCTCCAACTGACAACCTCCCACATTCAATTCATGGATGCTACTCTATTGATGAAGACCCCCACCACCCAAGAAGCCAATAAACTCAAGACCATTCTCACAGACTTTGTTGATGCCTATGGGACCTCCCTAAACATTGAAAAATCCCAACTCTTCTTCTTTAACACTCTTCCTACAATACAATCCCACATCTCCAAACTTCTTGGCATTCCCAGAGCTCCCTTCCGTCCAACTATATTGGAATCCCCCTTGCAGCTGCTTTATCACGTAATATCTCTTGGGACAACCTCCTCCTTTCCATCTCCAATCGATTAAGAAATTGGACCTTCAAATCTCTCAATTTTGCAGCCAGACTTGTCCTTCTCAAATATGTCCTTCAAGCTCTTCTAGCTTACAAAAAGTGGGCGTTGGTTGGTTGGGACAAAATATGTCGTCTGAAATCCTTAGGCAGACTTGGATTAAGGGATCCTAGAAAGATTAACAACATAATGGGGGAAAAACTCTAGTGGCACTGGCTTAAACACCCCACTGAGTTATGGGCCAGAATGTGGAAGCACAAGTATGCCTCACATATCAATGAGAACCCCCTAATTAGATACAATACTCAAATCCAAGGCTCCAACATATGGAATGTAACCTAGCGTAATCACCCTCTCATTCAAAGGCATGCATTATGGGAAATCTGTAATGGAGAAACAACCCTGTTCTGGCACAATTCTTGGAAACAACTTCCACCTATGCACTCACTAGAAACACTTCGCCCTATTTATCAGCAAATGCAACTCATAGCCCCACTCAATGTCAAGGATCTCTGGCTAGAGACTTAGGATCATCCTCCTTGGCACACCTGAAATACTTATCCCCATGAACTCAACATTCTAGATGGCAATGACGTGCAACCTTGGCACACCATAGCCTCTCAAAGAAAGATGTGAATCAACGAGGACCCATATATTCTCAGGTGGGAATATTCACTAGCAAGTACATTCTCATTAAAATAGGCCTACCATCTCCATTAAAATTTCCACATACAACCAAAGGGGCACATATGGAACAACATTTGGAAATCTAAACTATGGCCAAAAATTTCCACTTTCCTTTGGATAATGGCTCAAAATCGCATCCTCACTTGGGACAATCTCAGAAAGTAGGGTTTTGTGGGGCCTTCGATATGTCATCTATGTAAGCAACAAAAGGAAACTATGGATCATCTCCTAAATCAATGCCCCCTTAGTGGATAAATCTGGGATCAGGTTGCCCAAATCATGTGAATATCCAACAGAAATAGAGATAGCATCATCAACACTATAGAAAATTGGGGATCAAACATATACCAAAACCCGATCTTGAATAGAATATGGAAACTACTACTAGAATTCACCATTTGGATGATTTGGAAAGAATGTAACAAAAGGATCTTCTACTCCCAACCCTCCCCCCCTCATAACCTGGGAAAAAATCATAACTCACATACAGGAAACCATCAGAGCTGCCCACTGGTCCCTGAAATATCTTTAATGCAATCCCTTTGAAAGCCTTATCCTCTCAAACTAATAGTTAAATCTCCCCAACAATCACCTTCAGGGCCTTACTCGTCTTGGTTCTACAACCCACAACCCCACTTTCTGGATCCCCCCCCCTCCAGGATTCATCAAATTGAAGTTTGATGGCACCTCAAAGGGAAACCCTGACCCGACTGGTTATGGGGTCTCTCTCTGAGATAGTACTAGGAAAATTCTCCACATAAAGGCTAGTCACTTAGGCCTAGATACAAAAAATGCAACATAACTACAGAGTCTCATCAAGGGAATACAATTGGCCACACATCACTGCATAAATCAACTAATAGTGGAAGGGGACTCACAAATGATCATCTCGCTTGTTTCAAAAATCATCAATGGATCCAACCCAACAAAATTCTCCCCAAGTTCGAGATTCATTGGCTTGATTGAAGTGTTCAACACCCTCCTATGACCCAACCTCACTCTCATTCCCTCTCATGTGAGAAGAGAAGCTAATAAGGTTGCAAATCATTTGGCCAATGAAGGGGCCACCTCAATGGAGGAGATTATCCAGATAGATGTGCGAATTTCCCCGGCTCCCCCGCTGTTGTTGCAATGCATGGAAATTTATAATCGTGATTGTCCTCCCCTAGATGGGATGCCAAGTGGAAAATATGTGCACTAAAGTTTAAATGCACATGCCGCCATCCTCCCATCCATATCTCATAGGATGAGCGAAATTCAAGGCATTCAAGGCCCCTATGTGCAGAAGAGATGACACTTCGAATCCGGTTTAATGGTTCCCCTCACACAACAGAGTTGGAAGACAGAGATGGGTATGGGACACACGAGCCAAGTCCATTCACCTCCTCCGATGCCTCTCAATTTACCTCGGGTAAGTTATGAATTTTTTCACTTAGCTTCGAACCATCTCTTGTGTTTGGGTGTATTCTGTGCCACTCCTATCATTTTTCTCCCCTTTCTGCAAGCATTGTGATTGCTAAACTTCCTGATTACATGCACCATCATGCCTCGGGAGTGGGGCAAGCCCAAGAGAGGGCCTTTGTATTACATTTATGTAGCCCGACAAAGACATATTCACCTCTTTTCCCAATTTCCCCTGACTCCTCTTGACTGCCATAACAGGGAGGGAGAAGAACCTCCAATGACCAATGTGGGAGAGGAAATTCCAGCAGTTCCGGTTCAAATCCCACCACCTTCCCTTCTGTATACTATGGGGTTGGACCCACCACCCCTCACTAGATTCTCTTCCCATGATACAACCACTACCTCAGATAGGGCCACATGCATAATTGAGGAGGAAATCCTGCAGGAGACACACCATGAAGATACTCTCTGTCCTCCTTCCGTTGCTCTGGATCAGGGACTGCGCACCACCTGCTCTCTCTCACCAAAACACCTGGACCTCATTTTTGACATGCACCGAGACATGCAAGAGCAACTCCACCAACATACCTTGCTCAACAACTGACTTGACATGTTGTTTGACGCTCTTTCAGGAATGTCAGGCCAACAAAGGTGCCCAACCTACACACAAGTGCTCATATTCACTCCCACTGACAACACTCATGGTGACAAAGGTTTCACAGGTTCTTCCACAACTTAATATTGCTCAATATTTTTGTTTTTATGCACTGTAAATGTCAAAAAGTTGAAGGAATTCGAATTTCTATGTTCAATGATCTCTCAAATTGCTCAGTCTACTCAGACCGAGACACTCTCAGCTACCTATTCCAGTTTCCATTTGTTTGGTGGAACAAGTGGTTGTTTTTCTTTTGCAATTTTCTAGACATCAAATCATGTAGCGACCTGTTCTGGTTTCCATTTGTTTGGAAGAACAGGTGGCTGGGATTTAGACACTGTCCTACGATGTATGGCTATGAAGACCTCATGAGGTAATAAAATATTTTCATTTACAAAAAAAAAACCTTCCATTCTTTCCTCCAATAATGCAGTTGTTGGCACTTTAGATAATGCTACTTCTTAATTTACTCCTTTGAATGAAAGTTTTTTTATTGAACTAATTTATAGGCCCTCTGTGCAGATAATGTAACTAGCTTGAGGGTGTTTGATGATGATGAAAAAAGTACCAAGTTCCTCACTAATGAGGACACTTAGAAGGATGCAATTTAGATGATCAGGAGCATGATAAATCCTTACAAAATTGTAAAGAGGGCATGAGTAATATCGAAGGTACTTCAATATGCAAAGGAGTACTAATGCTTGAAGAGATGATTGATCTTCAAAGAATATTCCAAAAACCTATTAACTTTAAGATAAACAAGTTTTGAGTTCATCAATTTGGGTATTGAAGAAAATTTCCAAAATATCAATCTAGCGACCTATTGTTTAGTAGTTATGTTCAATTGTTCAAGTAATATAAGGATGTTTTTGCTTGGAACTATGAATATTTGAAGACTTATGATACAAAAATCATCCATCAAATTATTCCCTTCAAGGAATATGCCAAACCATTTCAACAAAATTTGCGTAAAGGGCATCCTTCCCTTGAACCTCTCATTCAAATAGATTGAATAAATTGTTGGATGTAAAGATCATTATCAAGGTCCATCATTTTACTTATGCTGCAAATTCGGTGCTTATCAAGAAAACTTCAAGTGACAACAAACTATGTGTGGACTTTCAAAATTTGAATAATTTTTTATAAGGATAACTACCATGTTCCCTCAATGGATTGGATTTTACAACTCTTCTCTAGGTCTAAAATGTTTTCATTACTAGATGGGTTTTCTAGTTACAATCAAGTTTTGGTAGTTGAGTTTGACTAGCTAAAAACCACATTTCACACAAACTGGGGAACATCTTCATATCGAAGGATTCCTTTTCGCCTAACAAATTCTAGAGTCGTGTTCTAGTGAGTGATTGACATAACCTTCAAAGTGATAATAGGTCAGAGTGTGACGATTTAACTCAATGATGTTACAATATATTATAAGAAAATGTCATATCACTTGCATCATTTGAAACAAATTTTTGAAAGATGTCAGAAGTATTGTATCTCTCTTAACCCAAAGAAGAGTGTCTTTGTTGTCTCAAAGGGAAAACTACTAGGACATATTATCTCCAAGGATGGGATATCTATGGATCTAGAACGAACCAAAACTATCATGCATATTCCCATGCCTAAGAACAATAATTCCATGTAGTCTTTCTTTAGAAATATTAATTTCATCCAGATATTTGTAGTTTACTTGCCGGAATTTTTAAACCCTTGCAAGAAATGATAAAAAAGGGGTGCTAACTTTGAATGGACTCTACTTAGAAGTAGGATTTCAAAAAACTCAAAGCTACAATACTTGCTACCCCGACATTACATAGCCCTAATTTTAGTAAGGAATTCTTACTATATACCTTTTCACCCCACCATTCAATTGTAGTAGTGCTCGCTAAAAAAGATAATCAAGGAGATGAGTTTCCATTTTTATTCACAAGCACTAGTCTACATGGAGCTGAGTTGAACTACCTAACAATTGACAATCAAGAATTCAATTTTTTCAAAGCTGTCAAGCAGTTCAAGCCCTACATTTTGAATAACCACACTAAAGTGAGCATACCCCACCAACTTGTGAGATCACTTTTTAAATACTCAGTGAACAAAGAGCAAATTGGATGACAACATCCAAAAATATGATCTTGAGTTCAAATATGCTACTATCATTAGAGGCAAAGGTATGTGCAAGCTAGTAGTCAAAGCATTAAACTCAATTGATTCAAAAGAAGAAGGATGGTTGAATTATATATCCCTTTATGTTTGGGAATCCTTGTATATTCCTACTGATACAGATTCATGGCACAATGAGCTAAAGTAATCCTTGCAACATGGAATTGCTCACAACTATTTGAATTCAAAATATAGAAGATCACTAAGACTCAAGTACTCTTAGCTAATTAATGGCATCTTGTTCCACAAAAAATTTGATGGGGTACTCCTTGGGTGACTTGAGAAATGAGATGCTAATAAATTTCTCACAGAACTTCACAATAGTCATTTTGGAGGACACTTCACTAGAGATACAAGAATGCACAAAATTTTAAAAGTTGGGTAACATTGGCCAATTATTTTTAGAGATGCATGCTCATATGCCAGGACGTGTCAATTTTTTTAGGAGTGTGTTGGACATGAAAATAAACTAGTTGTCCCACTATAGCCTATTACAATTCAAGAACCTTTTGAATAGTGGGGCTTGGACACCATAGGGTAAATCAACCTAAACTATGCTAAGTAGCACAAGTACATATTGACTGCCATAGAGTACTTCATATGATGGATATAAGCTATGCCTTTGATCAAGATCAATGAAATGCTAGTCATCCAATTTCTAGAGCAACATTTGATTACGAAGTTCGATGTTCCATTGACACTCTTTTTTTTATAATGCTACTTACTTTTATTCTTTGAAGTTAACTGAATTTGCTTTAGATAAATGAATTATTTTATATTACTCATCAAACTATTACCCACAAGGAAATGGAATAACTGAGTCCACCAAAAAAAACCTTAATTGTTTTCTGAAGAAGATTGTAGTTGACCACCAAACAAATTGACACAATGCTTTGTCAAACACTCTATGGGTTGATCGAGTGATGCCAAAATATGCTTTAGGAATGTCCCTTTATTTCCTGGTAGACAAAAGTGAAACCATCCTTCTCCCAAACATATTCTTTCCCTCTTTCCAACTATCCCAAGCCTCAAATGGGAAACTTTGCACTGTCATTCAAAGTAGAATCGATACCTTGATAAAGTTAGAGGAAGAAAGAGAGAAGGCTAAGAAAAAGTTCGTTGTTCATCAACAAATGGTGAAAACATGGTTTCATAAATGATCTGTAGGAGATCAATACTTTAAGGTGGGAGATTTGGTTCTAAAGTGGGACAAACCACATGAAGAGAAAGGGAAACATACTAAATTTCAACAATGGTGGCTCGGTCCCTATCAAGTCGCTGACAAGGTTGTCCTAGGCACGTACAAACTACAAAATTTGTAAGGGGAAGTAAACCTCCTTTCTATAAATGACTAGATGATGAATTGCTACTTCAGCTAACTACCTCTAAGGTATCTAGATTATACATAAATAGGTTTTCTTTTGTTGTTTCCTATTTCTGAAATTTTCATTTCATGCCTTGCTTTTGTTTATTTTTATTTTAAGCAATTTATTTTTAGTTTTGATTTGTTGTTTACATTTTGATTCTCTGATGATTTTCTCTAGTTCAATTTTGTTATTTCAATTTTCCTAGACTAGTTTTGCCTTTTGGTTTTCTTCTTGAGACTGATGATTTTGACATTTTAAGCTCTCTCAATCCTAACTCTAAGTTATAAGCAAAACAATGTGAACCTATTTTGTAAGTTGTTTAAGGCTTTGGCCCATGAAACCTCTTGATCAAATATTTCAAGAGAGACATCTAATTTTTTAATACAATGGTGGAACAAAAAAATTTCAGGTTAATAGCCCATGAGAAACCCATGGGTTCAAGTATTTAATGGATTTATTGGTTATTTGTAGGTTCCCACCCATTCACATAATAATGGTTGATATCTTCCTATGATGGTAGCATGGTACTCATAGTCAAATACAAAAGGATATATATTTATATATCTACACACACACACACATGTCAATTAGACATACTTAATATATTCTCAATAGCAATTATCATCCTTAATACCATCAAAGGGTAATTGATCTCCTCCATCCACCTCTTACTCAAAAAAGAAGAAGGAAAAATATTGGGAGAGGAGTTTCAGATCATGGTGCGACTGTATGGATCTCCAACAGGGCTATGGATGCTTGTTGAAAGTGGAGCAAGGCCTATGATACATGGGTCACTCTGTCGGGGCTATGGATGCCCATTGGTAGCTTAGTGGCATCAAGAGAACATGATCTAACAACCTAAGGAAATATTTAACACATCTGATACATAAAAACTTTGCAGTACTATACTATCTTTTGAGGCTAGATGCAAGTTAAGGAATTAAGTCCATTAATTTAAACCTTCAACTTTGACTAGTAGGTTAATCTATTAACTTTCTAATCCTAATACCTAGGTAAATTGTTTACTAGTGATTTCCTTGTTGTAAATCAAATTAGCAGCTTACAAAACAAATACACTTGCTGAAATAACTAACTGAAATAAATAGCGAAAGCAATACTGGAAACAAAATCTCATACTCAACAAATAAAGACATTCTTCCCTTCAAATCAACTTATCATTATAATAATATCAAAGTTTACAAGGGCTACCAAACTTGGTAAAGTGGCCCACTGAGAAGTATAGAAATATAGATAACACTTGCAAACCATAACAACTCCTTTGTAGTTGTACAACCCTGTACTTTCACTTTTCCATCTCTATACATAACTATCCTCACTATCACCTGTGTACATACACACTTTCCTGCATTGTATCCTATGTACATATGCACCCTAACTAATCTGTGAAGTGCGTACAACTCTTCTCTGCCATTGTGGCTCCGATCTTCGAGATCTTCTCGTGGTTGCCCATGTTCTCTCTTCTCCTTGACATGTACTGATATCTAGATGAAATTACTTCTCCACCTATTCTATATCTCCTTGAATCACAGTCCTTTATGATTCAATCTTGAGCAAAAGTCCCTCTTTTCTCTCCAAAATTATCTTTCTCCTTCACCCTAGCCTTTCTTTTATAATATTGAGTTATGACCTAACCCTAATATCCAAAGTGATTAACGATTGATATTAGATCTCACCTCACTTGAGATCATTGGCTAAGATTTAATTCACTAATGCTAATAACTTTAACATTTCATTAAATTAAACTCAACTAATTAATAAAAGCACTTTAATTTAATAATTCATTTAATTAAATTAAATTACTAAGGTAGAAGGATTTGGATGACTTCCACACGTCTAGACACTTAGACATGTGAAAAAGTACCTTTTTGATGCTAGAAACATCAACATAATCAATCTTGGAATTAGTGTAATGTTCCCAAGTGGATTTACTAGGAAGTCTATGAAATATTCTGCTTTTGGTTGTGGTATTTTGTTAGACAATTTGTTGTTTTTCTTCTAAGATTTGCGCTAGGATTTATTCTTATGGAATTGGTAGCAAATAAATGATTTATATGAATAAGAAACAATTAGGAAACAAGATACAAAGAGAATAACACAAGGAAATGGCCACAATACGATAGATCTGCATTTTATTAATAAATATGCTAACCTCAGTACAAGAGATGGACAAATTTGTAACATATATGGATAAATAATGAATGTGGCTGAATATAACTCCAAGTCAGAGTAACAAAGAGAGATATAGGCTTATATAGGCCTCCAATAGCTGCATACAAAATATCCGTTGAACCAATAGTGTTTCCTTCCTTCAAATTGTTGAATAACCAAGCATAGTTGCACCCTTCCTGGCTGGTGTGCAGCCTAATATCTTGTATATGTTGTTTTTGGCCTCCAAAATTCATAAGAATGGCTGCAATCTTGTATATCTGAAGAAGAAAAAATCATGGAAGATATTCCCTGGCTATATGTTTCATATGTGACCCTATAAACTCAGTATCTCCAAGGACTAGTGCACCCTCCTTTAGAAAACTCACCCAACTTGGAAAAATAAATGAATAGAGAGTGATAACCCTCCACAAATTGATGATAAAAGGTTCCCTAGGGATATCAAACACCTCTGTAGCAATATATACTCTGAATCCCCAGTTCCCTAACCAAATCAAACTCTTCTCCCTTTAATAGTGTGTCCCAAATCTACAGAAACCCTTCCTTGATGCACCCTACTTTAACAATAATGCAAGAAATGGATATGAAACTAAAATAGAATGGTGAGGGTGGAATATTTCACCACCTTGTCCAAGCTTGGATCAGGAACATAGGATCTTTCACCTCCTTGATGATCTCTAGGGTTTCTTTACTCAAAACCCTCAAAACGTTCAAGCTGCCAGAGCTCAAAGATACAAGTGAAAATGAACATCAACATAATCATAGAACATGAACCCCTATCTCTCTTTTATACCCCTTTTCACCTTTTTCCCTTCAAGTGACTTTTAATTCATATTTAATATTTTCTCATAAAATCACTTTATTAATTTAATGAACCTTTTAACTTCTAAAAGTGATTAATTCACCTTTATGACTTCTCTGACCACTGAAAGTCACTTTTCATCATCCCATCTAGTATATATTTTCACCCCGGTTCCAATGAGATATTATACTAAGGTATTTCTCCAAGAAACAAGCTCCAAATAGTACCTTAAGTGTAACGAATTAAAATATGCTTAATAATAGCCCAAAATTATGGAAATCGTCAGAATGCCACATAACCAAGAAAAAACTGTGAGGAAATTATTCCAATGATGAATAATGGTAAATAAACTGAGTTGGGCCCCATAAAACTCCTCCAAACCTCTTGGGCTCACTGATGACCTAGTCTCACCCCTTTGACCTGGTTGACTCAAACCTTCTGAAGTAACTCTAACTGCATAATAAGGGAATCCAAAAATGGGAACATTACAATCCTTCCTTCCTGAATATTGCTTGTCCTCAAGAAATTCCACCTCAACCATACGATCAATAGGTTGAACCAAATTGAAATTGAGAGTTATCCTTGGGTCCCAAACCAATATGAAAGACGTAGAGCACCTATCACCCATAATATTGTCTTGCAATGTACTCACACAAGAGGCCTCATGAAGACCATTGATCAATAAAGCAAATAGACACCATAAATACTCGGTCCACCCCTCATAGAATATCCCACCTAAGATACCAATCCAATGCTCCATATGTATAAGCTCCTGGAAATAATGGTTGAATCTCCCCTTTGTACCAGTTTCCCAACTGTCAACCCATGAAATCCCAGAAGTAAAGTCCCAAAAATCAGAACCAGATCTCTCATGTCGAATAATAGCTAAACTACCAAATATTGTAATAGCAGGATCCAAAACTAAACCTAGGAAGGAATCACCATGTTGTTGTTGCACCACTCTGATCATCACTATCAGACCAACGTGCCCAGTCTACATCCTCCTCTCTAAGAAACCCAAGATGAAACCTGTGAAGGGACTGAAACCACTATCCTAAATCATCCCTTGCAAAGGTGTCCTAGTGAAGTCTAAGTTTTCAAAACCACTGCCAGCCTCAATCCTGGGTATCGGAAAATAAGTTATATCCTGCCATATAGAGTAAGTCTCAAATTCCCCTCTACTATCATCCCAAAAATCAAGCAAATCAATCACTGTCACATATCTGTCGATCATCATCATCATTATCATCTGAAGCAATCTATCACTCAAATGAATTCCCATATCCCACCACCAAATTGGAATTTTACCACTCCCAAGGCTTACTAACTAATGTTGTGCTACACTTATAACTATCGAAATCCAAATGAGCCTCATCTCTAATATCTGTATGCAATCAACTGATGAACACCATACACTAGGAATCAAATCCATGCATGATAATCTATCATGCTCCTGCCAAACCACACAGGGAAACCTGCCATGCCTATTCCTGATAATATACTCTAACAATGCCTGGAGTCTAGACACCTTCTTGTAAAGTAGCTCTTTCATATGTGGTACATCATGCTCATAAAAGTCCCTAGAAAGTCCTACCGAAGTTGTATCATGCATCACCCTCATGATCATCTCCTCAAATATGGCCTCAAGGACTAAATGTGTGTCACCTATGTAGCAGATCATGTCAATCCTCAATATATCCCTATCATCCTGTGCATTGACCACATGCCCTAAATAAGAACTCCATGTCTTGTCTATAATGCCCCATGTCTCATCAAACTGTCTCATGGAATCCTCCCTTATCATGTTGTATATACTAAGAGCATCAAAGAATAGAAACATAAACCTCTGCAGCTATAGGAAAATATGGTAAGTGGGAGGTGTGTTGGTCAATCCCAAGGGCATGACCAAAAACTCATAATGATACCTGAGAATAGTCGTGTGATCATCCTGCTCACTGACCTAGCCCTGGTGATGTTCTTGTTGAAGATAAATCGACAAGGAATGTACCACTTCAAGGAACCCATCCCTATGCGCTAAGGGACTATCTGAATAGTCACTCGAGCCCCATGCTACTCCCATACCATCTCATGCCTCCAAAGGTGTCTCCTCACATAGATCATCAACCATACTCCCTCCATAATCATAAACACTACTGCTGCTCAGATTACAACCTCCAGAGTCCATGTACTGTCGCAAAAGAACGGATCATCCTCCTTTGGAATAACCATGCTCCATCAAGTGAGAATATGACTCTCACTTGAACTCCATTGTCTCTCACTATGTACCATTGTACCCCTCTGTATAACATTGTATACCACTGCACACCACTTTGAATCCTGTATGTGCCATTGTATCAATCACTATACTAGTGTCAGCTGAACCTAGGTCCCAAATGGATGTGTCCTCATCTGTAATATACTTTTCCTCACAATCCCTATGCGCATATACTTCCATGTTGGATGATCCACAAGGTATCCACTCAACTTTCTCAACAATGATCATGACTTGAGCCTTCAATGGAATCTCCAAAAGAAGCAGCTCCTGAAAAAACATGTGCGTAATCAAAAGCATCTGGGTCATATCTCACTACGAATGCCTACAAAACCTCCATGTCACCATCATCCTCTAATGACATCATTGAAGCATATGAATGACTCTCTATTGAGATGGATATAGTGGATACTCGACTAGACTCCTCAAGGAACTGGTCTACTCTGGACTCTGATCCTCGAAGAGCTATCTGTGTGTTCTTCAAGAATTCTTGTGCGCTGACCAACTCATGAGTGAGTCGATCCACCTCATTCTCCTTCTCCTCCAATGCCCCATGGTACATCTCACCAATCTCTAGAAGGTACTATCTATCCATAAGGAGATGTTGGTAGTTGGTCTTCATCAGTGTGTCTCTCTCTCTCTAAGTGTCTGAAAGTCCTCAATGGAAATCTCTCCACCCAGACTATCTTGTGTCATTGTGGCTCTCCAACAATATCCTGTCACCAATTCATGTGTATCATCAAGGTGTCTCATAGATACCACAATCATATCCTCTCTAACTTTCAACTATCCTACCAAATAATGTGAATCGTATGAGCCAACATCTCTACTGCGCTGACATACCAACTCACCCATATTGCTCCTAGAACCAATAATGGAACCCTCATCATCATACTCATCGACATCCGTTGCACTACTATGATCATCACCCATATGCACATCCATCAAGGAGAGTCCCAGCTCAAAAGATGACTCACCTTGTGTCAATGCTCCATCACCTTTCGGTGTATCCACACTCAAATCATCCTAAACGTCATCACGAATCGAAGATGCTATCTCATCCTCATGATTTGATGTGTTATCCTCTTGTACACCACATGTGCTAATGTCATGACCCTCTAATGGTGTGTCTACAACTTCTATCCTATCATCCCCATCGCATACATCCTCGATATTCTCATTCCTAGAGTCACTTTGGGGCCCTATCAATCCACTAACATAAAATGATGTCTCCACTACCATGATTGCTTTGGATATGCTTTCCACTTTATTTTTCATAGATACATCTCTCCTTTGTAACCCTTCATACCATTATTATCTTCTTCTTTCATTCTCTTGTTTGATGGTGCAAAATTATTTGAATGATACAACTGTGCCAAATGCCTCACCTAACACCATATACTCCCTCAAACAATCTGTAAACTCCTCATCCCACTGGTATGCCGATTGATTTGTCATTTGATTTTTTTCTCACTGAATCCCCTTCAAGATGGGAGGATAAAACGCTCTGATACCATTGTAATGTTCCCAAGTGGATTTACCAGGAAGTCTATGAAATATTGTGTTTCTGGTTGTGGTATTTTGTCAGATAGTTTGTTGTTTTTATTCTAGGATTTGCGTTGGGATTTATTCTTATGGCTTTGGCAGAAAATAAATGATTTATATGAAGAATCAACAATCAAGCAACAAGATACCCCACCTAGCTGTGAGATCACTTTTTGTCTAGAAAATACTCAGTGAACGAAGAGCAAATTGGATGACAACATCCAAAAATATGATCTTGAGTTCAAATATGATACTATCATTAGAGGCAAAGGTATGTGCAAGATGATAGTCGAAGCATTACAACCAATTGATTCAAAAGAAGAAGGATGGTTGAATGAGATATCCCTTTATGCCATGGAAGCCTTGTATATTCCTACTGATACATATTCCTAGGACAATGAGCTAAAGTAATACTTGCAACATGGTATTGCTCACAACTATTTGAATACAAAATAAAAGAGAGCACTGAGACTCAAGTATTCATAGCTAATTAATGGCATGTTGTTCCACAAAAAATATGATGGGGTACTCCTTGGGTGACTTGCTAATAAAGTTCTCATAGACCTACACGATAGTCCTTTTGGAGGACACTTCACTAGAGATACAAGAATGCACAAAATTTTAAAATTTGGGTACCATTGGCCAATGATCTTTAGAGATGCATGCTCATATGCCTGGAACTGTCAATTTTTTTAGGAGTGTGTTGGACATGAAAATAAACTAGTTGTCCCACTATAGCCTATTACAATTCAAGAACCTTTTGAGTAGTGGGGCTTGGACATCATAGGGGAAATCAACCTGAACTATGCTAAGTAGCACAAGTACATATTGACTGCCATAGAGTACTTCATATGATGGACATAAGCTATTCCTTTGATCAAGATCAATGAAATGCTAGTCATCCAATTTCTAGAGAAACATCTAATTATGAGGTTCATTGTTCCATTGACACTCATTTTTTTATAATTCTACTTACTTTGCTTCTTTGAAGTTAACTGAATTTGATTTAGATAAATGAATTGTTTTATATTACTCATCAAACTATTACCCACAAGGCAATGACATAACTAATTCCACCAACAAAAACCTTAACTGTATTTTGAAGAAGATTGCAGTTGACCACCAAACAAATTGACACAATGCTTTGTCAAACACTCTATGGGTTGATTGAGTGATGCCAAAATATTATTTAGGAATGTCCCTTTATTTCCTAGTATAAAAAAGTGAAACCATTCTTCCCCCAAACATATTCTTTCCCTCTTTCCAACTATCCCAAGCCTAAAATGGGAAACTTTTCCATGCCATTAAAAGTAGAATCAATACCTTGCTAAAGTTAGAGGAATAAAGAGAGAAAGCTAAGAAAAAAATCGTTGTTTATCAACGAATGGTGAAAAAATGGTTTCATAAATGATGTGTAGGAGATGAAGACTTTCAGGTGGGAGATTTGGTTCTAAAGTGGGACAAGCCACATGAAGAGAAAGTGAAACATACTAAATTTCAACAGTGATGGCTTGGTCCCTATCAAGTTGCTGACATGCTTGTCCTAGGCACATACAAACTACACAATTTAGAAGGGGAAGTATGTAAGTTTTAAACCTGTGAAGTAAAGAAATGCATATAGATTCTTAAGCAAAATAGAAATTAATCAATGGCTCATACACATAGTACACAGAGATTTATATCGGAAACACTTAATCGGGAGAAAACCTTTTAACTATTCATTGTATTAATTTCATCATTCACCATACAATATATATACAATGTTTTTAGGTATTCTGTATATACCAAAATCCTAATCCCTTAATCTGGGATTAATTTAGAAAACTGCTAAAAATAGCAAATATCGCCCAAAAAAAAAAATTGGGGCGTTGCACGTAACCAGGGGGGGTCATACTTGTCCCCCCTGGGACCCCCCTAGGAAGCACCCGACACACACGAAACTAGTAACACTACTAGGGAGGAATCGTCAGACGTAGTTGTTGAATTTGACGCACCCACACACACACACACATGCAAAAAATATTACACATACCCAACAAAGTAGACCTCCTTTCTATAAATGACTAGATGATGAAATGCTACTTTAGCTAACTACCTCTAAGGTAGTTAGATTGTACATAAATATGTTTTCTTTTGTTGTTTCCTATTTCTGCAATTTTCATTTCATTCCTTGCTTTTATTTATTTTTCTTTTAAGCAATTTACTTTTAGTTTTGATTTTTTGTTTACATTTTGATTCTTCGATGATTTTCTCTAGTTCAACTTTGTTATTTCAATTTTCCTAGAATAATTTTTCCTTTTGGTTTTCTCCTTGAGATTGATGATTTTGACATTTTAAGATCTCTTGATCCTAACTCTAAGTTCTAACCACAAATGAGTGAAACTATGTGAACCTATTTTGTAAGTTGTTTAAGGCATTGGCTCATGAAACCTCTTGATCAAATCTTTCAAGAGAGGCATCTAATTTTTTAATACAATGGTGGAACAAAAAAATTTCAAGTTAAAATCCCATGAGAAATCCAATGGTTCAAGTATTTAATAGATTTATTAGTTATTTTTAGGGTCCCTCCCATTCACATAATAGTGACCGATATCTTCTTTAATGGTTATTTGTAGGGTCCCACCCATTCACATAATAATGGTTGATATCTTCCTGGGATGATAACATGGTACTCATAGTCAAATACAAAAGGATATCTATCTATCTATATATCTACACACACAAATCACTTAGACATACTTAATATATTCTCAATAGCAATTATCATCCTTCATACCTTCAAAGGGTAATTGATCTCCTCCATCCACCTCTTACTCAAAAAAGAAGAAGGCAAAATATTGGGAGAGGAGTTTCAAATCATGGTGGGAATGTAGGGAGCTCCACTAGGGCTATGGATTCTTGTTGGAAGTGGAGCAAGGCCTGTGATACATGGGTTACTCTATCAGGGCTATGGATGCCCATTGGCAGCTAAGTGACATCAAGAGAACATGATCGAAAAACCTAAGAAAATATTTAACACCTATGATACATAACAACTTTGTAGTACTATACTATCTTTTGAGGCTAGATGCAAGTTAAGGAATTAACTCCATTAATTTAACCCTTCAACTTTGACTAGTAGGTTAATCTATTAACTTTCTAATCCCGATACCTAGGTAAATTGTTTACTAGTGATTTCCTTGTTGTAAATCAAATTAGAAGCTCACAAAACAAATACACTTGCAAGAATAACTAACTGAAATAAATAGCGGAAGCAATACTGGAAGAAAAATATCATACACAATACACAAAGATATTTTACTCTTCAAATCAACTTATCATTAGAATAATATCAAAGCTTCCAAGGGCTCCGAAACCTAGGAAAGTTTCCCACTAAGAAGTACAAAAATATAGACAACACTTGCAAATCCTAGAAACTCCTTTGTAGTTGTACAACCCTGTACTTTCACTTTTCTAGATATGTACATACCTATCCTCACTATCACCTGTGTACATACACACTTTCCTGCACTGTAGCCTGCATACATACACACTCTAACTGACCTGTGAA
This sequence comes from Picea engelmannii, assembly GCA_009831015.1. NCBI lineage: Eukaryota > Viridiplantae > Streptophyta > Pinopsida > Pinales > Pinaceae > Picea > Picea engelmannii. Next base: position 32,033 of record ML776561.1, on the reverse strand, counting down.
GTGCGTGCAAATCCACTCTGGTGTTGTGGCTCCGATTTGCCAGATCTTCTTGTGGCTACCCATGTTCTCTCTTCTCCTTGCCCTATATTGATCTTTCAATGAAATTACTTCTCCACCTTTATTAGATCTCCTTGAATCACAGTCCTTCGTGATTCAATCTTGAGCAAAATTCCTTCTTTTCTCTCCAAAATTATCTTTCTCCTTCACCCTAGCCTTACTTTTATAATATTGAGTTATGACCTAACCCTAATATCCAAAGTGATTAACAATTGAGATTAGATATCACCTCATTTGAGATCAATGGCTAAGATTTAATTCACTAATGCTAACAACTATAACATTTCATTAAATTAAACTCAACTAATTAATAAAAGAACTTTACTTTAATAATTCATTTAATTAGAGTAAATTACTAAGGTAGAAGGCTTTGGACGACTTCCACATGTCTAGACACTTAGACCTGTGCGGAAGTACCTGTCTGATGCTACAAACATCAACATAATCAAGCTTGGAATTGATATAATGTTGCAAGAAGCCTTAACTCATGCTCGCCATTATAGTAGGCATGCTCTAGTTTACAGGTTTAACAGGTTTTGGCCCTCTCTTCCAGATCTACTCTCCTGGTTCTCCTCCGAATGGTACCCGTTCTTAGATGGAGAAGCCATTACATGCTTCTGTGCAAAAGGGTTTTTTGTGGTAGTTTTTGATTCTACAAGTGACAGAGACAAGGTGTTTAACTCCAAGTCATGGTTCTGGGGCATAACAGGCCTGTCCATGCAACTTTGGACCCCTACCTTCGACCCCTCCATGGATTGTATCTCTTCATCCCCAGTTTGGGTGAGAATTCCTTATTTGCCCCTGCATTTATGGGGGAATGATCCTCTTCAATCTATTAGCAATGGCCTCGGCAAGTTCCTCTGCAGAAGTCCGGGCTCCAAGCCAGCCCGCTCCACCTTCGCCCAAATCTGTGTTGAAATGGATTTCTCCAAAGGTTTCCCAGCTGAAATTATTCTCCAAGGCAAGGACTACTCAAGGACCCAAAAACTCGACTATGAGAATCTCAGTTTCAGGTGTAGGAATTGCTTCAAAATGGGGCACTTAGCCCGTAACTGTGGGAAACCACTCGGGAAAAAAAGGTCGTCCAAGCCCACCTGGTGGACGGAGGCGTCAAAGGAACCGCGTTCTAAAAGCAAGACCCTGGAAGCGACAAAAGAAGCAAAAACTAAAGCCGAAATCAAATCCCTTGCTAAGGGGGAAGCAGAAGAAGCAGAAGTTGAAGCCGAAATTAAATTCCCTGCTAAGGGGGAAGCAGAAGATACTCCTAATTTTCCCACCCAACAAGTACCCCTGACCGCAAGCTGGGCAGACTTAGCTGAAAAGGAAGACCCTTTACGCTCGACGGAAAGCTAATCCACGGACCAGAGCAATGAATGACAAACGGTGTCAAAGAAGAAAAAAAACTTCCAACCTAGAAGTGATGTAATGACGTGAAGTCGTTCAGCCTCCCTGAAATAATATTTGTGTCTGCAAATTAGTACTGAGTTAGGATCTTTAGACATATGGTTTCCAGTTTAAAAGCAAATCTCTATCGATGTATAGAACCCCAGTGACATGTCCACTGTTATTAATACAAAGCTCCATTAACCATTTCTGTCAAAAAAAAAAAACATTTAAGCAACAAGATACAAAGAGATTAACACAAGGAAATGGACACAATACTTCAGATATGCATTTTATTAATAAATATGCTAACCTCAGTACAAGAGATGGACATATCTGTAACATATATGGATAGATAATGAATGTGGCTGAATATAGCTCCAATTTACAGTAAAAAAGAGAGATCTAGGATTATATAGGCCTCCAATAACTGCATACACAATATTTGTTGAACCAATAGTGTTTCCTTCCTTCAAACTATTGAATAACCAAGCATGCCCTCCTTGGCTGGAGCACACCCTAGTATCTTGTATCTATTGTTTTTGGCCTCCAAAATTCATAAGAATGGATTCAATCTGTATATCTGAAGAAGACAAAATCATGGGAGAGATTCCCTAGATATATGTTGCATATCTGACCCTATAAACTTAGTATCATCAAGGACCAGTGCACCCTCCTTCAGAAAACTAGCCTAGATTGAAAAAATAAATGAATAGAGAGTGAAAACCCTCCACAAAATGATGAGAAAAGGCTCCCTAGGGATAGAAAACACCTATGTAGAACGATATACTCCAAAACCCTAGTCTCCTAACCAAATCGAACTCTTCTCCCTTCAATAGTGTGCCCCAAATCTGCAGAGACCCTCCATAGATGCGCCCTACTTTACCAACAATGCAAGAAATGGATTTGAAACTGAAATAGAATGGTGAGGGTGGAATATTTTACCACCTTGGCCAAGCTTGGATCAGGGACATAGGAATATTTCACCTTCTTGCTGATCTCTAGGGTTTGTTTACTCAAAACCCTCAAAACATTCAAGCTGCTAGAGCTCAAAGATACAAGGGAAAATGAACATCAACATAATCTGAGAGCATGAGCCCCTATCTCTCTTTTATACCCCTTTTCACATTTTTCCCTTCAAGTGACTTTTAATTCATATTTAATATTTTCTCATAAAATCACTTTCTTAATTTAATGAACCTTTTAACTTCTAAAAGTGATTAATTCACCTTTATGACTTCTCCGACCACTGAAAGTCACTTTTCATCATCTCATATTGTATATTTTTTCACCCTGGTTCCAACGAGATATTACACAAAGGTATTTCTCCAATAAACAAGCTCCACATAGTACCTTAAGTGTAATTAATTAAAATATGCTTAATAATAACCCAAAATTACGAAAATCGTCGGAATGCCACAAAACCAAGAACAAGTTGTGCGGAAATGATTCTAATGATTAATAATGGTAAATAAATTGAGTTGGGCCCCATAAAATGCCTCCAAACCTCCTGGTCTCACTGATGACCTTGATCCGGCTTATTTTCGACACGAAATGAGAGTGGAGATATAATAAGGAAATGCCCAGAGATATTGCATATATCCAATAATATAACATAAATGTATTAGATATGCAACCATAAACACAGATATACAATAATACACGATTTCTATTAATGAAAGAAATGTACATAGACTGTAAAAATACAGAGTGGAAGACTCGCTAGAATGGTGGCAGCTTATCTCGAAGAAGAGATGTGACGCCTACTTGCATTCACAAGAAGATGATTACAATGAGGCTCTGAAGGCCTTTTTACAATAAACGAGAATTCCAAAAGTCCTAGACATCCAAAAACCTAACCCTAGGAGATGAAGCACCAAAAGTCATGTGGGCCCCGTTTGGGTAAGTGAGTACATCAACTTCCCGGGGTTGTAACTTTTGCATACGATCTCCGTTTTAGGTGTGTGATAGCTCGTTGGAAAGGTATCATCGAGGATATTCATTTTAGGAGCTCAATCATGCCTTCAGCTATCATTGAGAACCTTTATCTCTAAAAACCTTCATTTGGACCCTCAAAATGGCCCCGAAAGTTAAAACCTGCTAAAAATAGTAAATTGCCAAAATTGCCAGAAAGCCGTTTTGAGCCATTTGGAAAAGGTGGGTGGCCACCGATATCCACCTGGATCAGAACTAGTCTCACCCCTCTTACCTGGCTAACTCAAATCTCCTGAAGTAACTCTATCTGCATAATAAGGGAATCCGAAAATGGGAACATTACAATTAGGGATTTATGTAGTTGGTTTAAAGTCAAAGTTTTAGTGGGAACCCATGGTTGGAATTAAGGTCCTTCAAGTAAATATGATGGTTGCCTCCTTAAGTATTTTTTCTATTCCAAAAGCTTCTTTGCAGAGATTCATGGTTTTGCACAGTGTTTTGCCAATTGTTGAGCTAGCAACAAGTCCCCCAAGTTTTTCCTTTCTTACAAAATGATGAATAGAAATTGGGGATCCCTCTTGATTTTTATGAACTTTGAGATGTTGGACTTGTTAAATTTTTTACTTTTATTAAACAAGCTCGAGTTTGAATTTGCATCCATTTCCTATTAAAGTCCATCTACATCTTGAAGCCACTACATCTTACATACAAGATCCTTGATTCCCCTTGGATCTTTACTTGGATGAGCACCATGTCGCATAAGGCAGATTCAAGATTAAAAGTGTTAAATGATGTGACAAAGCACAAAGAGAAGAAACTTAGAGGCACAAACTTTGAAAAATATCATTTTTTTTTGTAATAACGCACAACATTTAAAAAGTTTGCAATGTGCGGTTAATTTTGAAAGGAAAAAAGGTGAAGAATATCACTATTCATTGCATATGAAACTTAACCAAAAGTTAAAGCTTCCCTAGGATGTGATTATAAAAGGGGAAAATGGACTATAGAGTTCAGATTTAAAATCATCAAAGGCGGAAATATACAAGAAAAAAAGTTTCACTCGGATTTTTCTAACCTTTCACCTCCACTATCACCTAATGAAGCCACCGGTCATCTGTGGAGGAATAGACAAAGAAAACGCATCGGGCTCCACATCACCAAGCACAATAATCACTCATGTATTTAAGAATTGTTTTTTCCATCCCTAGGTGATTTCTCTTTTTATTGGACATGCCTAGCATGCCCTCATCTCTTTAGAGGATATATTCTCCCAAATTAAAAGGAAAATAGGAATTCCCTAGCCACAAATTACCCTTAGGCTTATAGATATGTGTCATTTTTTTTATATGATTAGGAGTTGATGCTTTTTCCCATGACCAGTTTGTTGCGTCCATGAAATTGTGTGATTAGCCACCCACCAACATGAAAAATCTCTAATAAAAAGTGTGTTCTATCACTTACCACTAATGCTTGATATTGGAGGACAGTTTCACCTTTTCCCTCGTGTTCTTTTACAGGTTTCTTTTCCATGACTAAAGGCCAAGCTCACCCTGGAAAAAGATATTGAATTAGTTAGTGAAACCACTATAGCAAATTTGGAAAATTACCTAGCCACAAATTACCCTTAGGCTTATAGATATGTGTCATTTTCTTTATATGATTAGGAGTTGATGCTTTTTCCCATGACCAGTTTGTTACGTCCATGAAATTGTGTGATTAGCCACCCACCAACATGAAAAAACTCTAATAAAAAGTGTGTTCTATCACTTACCACTGATGCTTGATATTGGAGGACAGTTTCACCTTTTCCCTCGTGTTCTTTTACAGGTTTCTTTTCCATGACTAAAGGCCAAGCTCACCCTGGAAAAAGACATTGAATTAGTTAGTGAAACCACTATAGAAAATATGGAAAATTTCATATATTTGCAAAGCTACACAATTCCTCATTTCAAGAAATTCTCTTAAGGTTTTGACATAGGAACCAATGAGGAAATATACATGGAATCTTTAATAATGTTTTTCCTAACCACACAAATGTGCATTGTTGTTGATGTGGATGAGTTACAAGATCTAGAGATAGCTTATAAATTGATACATAAATAGAAGGAGGTAATTCATGAGATCATTCCAAACAGAGAAATATCATAAGAACCAGGGGATGACAACGTCAAAGGGCCATTTTATGGTGACACGATGTGTAGAATTTATAAAGGAGCCAACAACCAATCGGGTGAGATATACCATATGTTTTGAGAATAGACATACCCTAAACTACGTCCACCACAAGGAGAGAAGAATCTGATGCTAGTGTATACCAAACTATCAAGAGGTCTAGTCTTCATAGGGTGGCATCTAGACCAACTATGGCATTGAGGTCATAGCATGGTTGATCTCCCATGTAGACATAAAGGACCAATTGATAAAAAATACAGAGGGGAAATGCTCTTAAGGTTTTGACATAGGAACCAATGAGGAAACATACATGGAATCTGTAATAATGTTTTTCCTAACCATGCGAATGTGCATTTTTGTTGATGTGGATGAGTTACAGGATCTAGAGATAGCATATAAAGGGATACATAAATAGAAGGAGGTAATTCGTGAGATCATTCCAAACTAAGAAATATCATAAGAACTAGGGGAGGATAAGGTCAAAGGGCCATTTTATGGTGATTTTATGGCAACACAATGTGTAGAATTGATAAAGGAACCAACAACCAATGGGGTGAGATATATCATATGTTTTGAGAATAGACATACCCTAAAATACCACTACCACAAGGAGAGAAGAATCTGGACACTAGTGTATACCAAACTATCAAGAGGTCTAGTCTTCATAGGGTGGCATCTAGACCAACTATGGCATTGAGGTCATAGCATGGTTGATCACCCATGTAGACATCAAGGACCAATTGATAAAAAACACAGAGGGGGAATTCTCTTAAGGTTTTGACATAGGAACCGATGAGGAAACATACATGAAATCTGTAATATTTTTTTTCCTAACCATGCAAATGTGCATTCTTGTTGATGTGGATGAGTTACAAGATCTAGAGGTAGCTTATAAAGGGATACATAAATAGAAGGAGGTAATTCATGAGATCATTCCAAACAGAGAAATATCATAAGAACCAGGGGAGGATAAGGTCAAAGGGCCATTTTATGGTGATTTTATGGCGACACGATGTGTAGAATTGATAAAGGAACCAACAACCATTGGGGTGAGATATATCATATATTTTGAGAATAGACATACCCTAAACTACCACCACCACAAGAAGAGAATAATCTAGATGCTAGTGTATACCAAAATATCAAGAGGTCTAGTCTTCATAGGGTGGAATCTAGACCAACTATGGCATTGAGGTCATAACATGGTTGATTTCCCATGTAGACATCAAGGACCAATTGAAAAAAAACACAGAGGGGAAAGCTATTGCAACCTTCCAACTATCGAACCTGGATGTAGGGTATAAGTTTCCCATGCTAGAAGTTAATTTTACAGATGAATGGTTTCTTCAACTCACCCTTGACTATCATAAGCTACTGAAGAACTAGTGGGTTCTTGAAAATAAATTCAGTTGAGGATGATCAAGTGTATACCCGACACAAAATCTTAGAATGTCTGATAGAATAACAATGACCTTGATCAATAGACTATATTTGTAGAAAGATGCAACTCAATTAAGAGAAGGTTGGCTATCATTAATATACCAAGTGACCAAGGTTATAAAAGTCTTCAATTGGGCCTCTATCCTATTGGATACATTAAGCCAAGCCATTTCCAAAATCATGTACTTGGCTATTGGAGTTCCCCCAACTTTCTACATGTCCTTCTACTTGCTAGATGTAGTGTGTATCAGTAACAAATTTCCAGGGATGGCAATGGAAGCCCAATGAAAAATCAATCTATGTGTATTGACATAATTTATGAGAGCATAAGTATACGATTTACTATACCACAATATGTGAGAATTTCATAGCTCCTTTTCATACATCAATTTTCTATGAGTCTACACAGTGCATGACAAAGAAGGCCATACAAATGATTGGTACTATTGGTGATTGGAACGTGACATAAAATTGAACTTATATGAGAATATTTGGAACCACCCAACCTCCTCACCTATTTCCCAAGTTTGTTCCAGATAAATTGGTCCTTTAAGAGGTAGCTTATCAAACCTACTTGAACAGAGTGGGATATGTCCTTGCCCAGAATAAGAAATCTCCATAGCCACTCTTTATATTGGGCATAGGTGCATGCAATTTAGAGAGTGTGAAGGCCATTGTGGAAGCAAGTGAACCAATAGTTGTGAAGAAATAGTGAAAAAATAAGAAAAAAAGGGAAACTAAAGGAGGTCGAAGAAAAAAGGTAAAATATGAGCAGGAATCTAAATCCAAATTAAAGACAAACATGACGAAAGTGAAATATAGCACCATGCCTATGGGAGGAGGATCTTCCAATCCCAAAATTTCAACTGATCCCAGTATGAAAGCTATCACTAGGGGTCACTTTCCACTCCTTGAGATGGGCTTAGGCTATTTTACCCCATCAAATTTAGAATAAGTTACAATGTTGAACTTGTTTATTTTTTACAAGAGAAAGAAGCAAGTTGTAAGACAAACATAGAAGAAGCTCAAGTTGATTGGAATCCCAGAGTTAACAGTCACAACAAAGACTCTTGTGTTTACAAATGTAGATAAATATTCAATGGCTATAGCTCCCACAAATGTTGCTTGTACACAAGCAATGAATCCAACGTTATCAACATGGTCAGAGAAATCGAAGAACATAAGAGAAAGATCAATTTTCTAAAATAACAAGTAGCACACCTCAACGAAGACATGACCATCCTGTGTAAACTCAAGGCATGTGCTTTTGTAATATAGGAAGAGTTGAACACTGCACAAAGGTTGTTGTACAATAGTCTACATTAATTTCATGATTACTCATTTCAATTCTTAACTTTCCAGAACAACGTTAGGGATAAGATTTTAATTATAGAAGGAGTTCGATTAGGGTTTGATGAGCTAAGGAAGTTGTAGAATAAGGAGAAGGAATATTGCACTGAGGGTAGTGAGGTACTCTACAACTCAGTATGGGGTAGATGTTAGTTACATAATGTTACGTGACAACAAAAAAAAATTGAATAAAAAATAAAGAATTACATATGTACATATGCACATGACAATATCTAAAAAGTTAAATTAACGTGTATCCATCTTAAACCTGGATCTATCAAGAACTGAGAGGGATCACATTTCTTAAGGTGTAACTTTTTTTTATCATTTAATATGAATGAATATAGGAGAAAAAATGATAAATTCTTGTTCATATGAAATTTTAGACAATATACATAATACAATTCATGCATGCTAGAGCTAGGGCACATAGAAACAAAACAAAATTGTGTGGACAAGGTTTCATGTAAATAACAGAGATAAACCACACACCAAATAATCAAACTAAACTTTCAAGACTAAAGGCCTTCATGATAATGTAAAACTAAGGCAATAGAAAATAGGTTGCCTCCTTTTCATGTCCAATGTAATGCAAAACTAAGGCAATGGAAAAGAGGTTGCCTTCTCTTCATGTCAACTGTATGCACTTACCTTGCATTGATTGTTTAAAAAATGTTGCAAGACATATTAATATGATTGTTGTGTGAATTATAAAAATTATTGAAATAAACTATTAAAGTAGTAAAACAATCGCACAAAGAGAAGTACAAGGTTAACTATTGACCTTGAACCTTGAATACCCTTGTAGTGTATAACCTTAATATTAGAAAGTTCAACCGTTTATAGTTTTACAACAACCTCCTTGATAGTGACACCAAAAAGTATATCCCCTAGCCCATGGATAACTAAAGAGATTATGTCTCAAGGCCCACAGGTCCTAGACATGGAGTACCGAGAGCCATATTGACTCGAGCCTAGCCCTAGAGTGCCCATATTTTTTCTTCAGTGCCTCCATACTGTCAGCAATAATAACATCCATCCCATCGGCCTGGTCCTTCAATAGCAGTGGGACTTGCTCCATGAGGTAATGAGTCCAAGTATCATGGTATGTGTCATTCTAATTCTCAAAACATTTGAAAATGTGTATTTAATTCTTTTTTCTTCATGACGTGTGCTTGGAATTTATGCCTTTCCACTTGTCCACACATGGGGGAATAACATGATGCCCTATCAATTTTGTTCCCTTAGGATTTGAGTTGCCAATGGTTGGGTTCATGAAAGGTCATCGTCCATTCCCACCATACTTATCACTTTCCATCATTTTCCCTCTCATCCATCCCCAACATTGGTTCGGGCATCAGGTTTTCTTAGCTAGCAAAGGGTTGTACCTTACCTTGTGGGAAGAAGGGGCTAAAGGCCCAAAGGGTAAAGACAGTTGGCAAAAGATAAAATCCAAAAGAACAGAACCTTCAGATGCTTCGCCCAGGGATCCTCGAGAAAGAAATAAAAGGCTTCTAAGGAAGAAATGGAGGGACCCATAAAATAATAAATTCAATACCTAGTTGGAGGATAGGGGGTCTCATCACGAGAAAACCTATTAGGTCCATGGGCATGTAGCGGTATGAAACTACCATTCAACTGGTCACCACGCCAGGGTAGTGGCTCTTGGTGGCATAGCCAACAGAAAGGATGTCTCATCACGAGCCAACCTTCTCATCTTCATGAAATTATTGTGGGTAACACTGTCACCACTGGTCACCATGCCAGGGTAGTGTCCCCTATCTATTCTCTTGAAAGAAAAATAAATAAGATAAAAGGTAAAAGGCATTGAATGGGCTTGGAAACATTTACATCCATGACAAGGTGAAGCTCACCCTCTTCAGAGGCACCCATAGGTGAGCCATACATTTCCCTGTCATCACTGCACCCATTACTCAAAAATCCCCATACCACCTCATCCACTTACATGACCTGGATTGGTATTCACCTGGAAACATCCCACATCCAATGAGAATTATCCCAATAGGACCTCCTAAAACCCTCTCCAAACCTGGCTTGTAGAATAGCATAACGTCTTTGAGCACTTGTCTGGGAAAGGGGGGTTTTATTCACATGTTTAGATAACTTGATTATTGGACGTGATTGACATTGCTATGATCCCTGTGACTTATGAGCCCATGGACGACGTACTTGTTGTTTTTGTAGGGCCAAACCCAACATCCAGGTACACATGGGGAGATGATTAGTTCATACCTCCATAGGGATAAAATCCCACTAGATGGATGATGAGACCCAAACAAGGGGCATACACATATCATAAGCTTGCACCGTAGAAAGAGGAGGACATTCCACTAGAGACAACCTGGCAGGTTTGGACCCAAAGGGGTCTTTCCCTCCCACTATGATGTTGGCATTGTAAGGCCCAAGATGTCACCTCTGTGACCCTTGACGTCACCCAATGTTTGATAGACACGATGGAGGCATTTGTGTGCCAAGTGGCATGTGTGGCTTGATCTAGAGTCCTTGGGAGGCCTAACGTTTTTCTCTTGGAGGCCAACGTTTCACCTAAGAGGCCCAATGTCACCCTAGAAGGGCATGACATCACCTCTGTTTCTTAACTTAGGGTTTAATTTTTCAATTTTATGTAAAAATTGGATATTTCATGTAAACTGGCCATGTCAGCCTTTTTGACCTAATTTTGTAATTAAAGGTCATTGTAACTGTATAAATAAGGGTTTCTGCCCTTGTATTTTATGATCATCTTTCACACACACAAGTGAGGTCTGAAATTTTCTCCCTACTTAGGGTTTATTGGCTGAAATTTTAGGTGCACTTCTTGAAGGAGGCTAAATTTGGTGTTTCTTGACATTTTTCTTGGTGGAAAATCTTCAACTAGGTTTATTGCTATATTATTTTTGGTGGATGTAAGTGAATTTCTGCAAATGAGGAGATGATATAATTACAAATACTTTCCAAACACCCAGGGATGACCTAGTCATATATTCTCTTGATGATTTTCGGTCATACCTTGAGTATTTTGATGAATACTCCTCTGAGCATTTAGATATTTTTTATGAAGAAAATTATCAACCATCGTTGTGCTCAGATCTTGATAAGAGTGAGGAAGTTTCTTTCCTGAAACATGATACTTGTGATAAGATTTTCCACCTCCCTTTGATCACTCTACCTCGCTATGTCACCAAGGGTGTGATTTGGAAACATGTCCCTTATCCCAAGTCTTCTATAGGACAAATCCTCCTTTGGGAATTTAGGGGAAGGTTGAGTACCTTAAGAAGAATCCTAATATCACGATCTTCGAGCTTCCCATTAATAAATTGTCAGTCGTCCTCTAGGTTCTTGCTAACCCCTTCCCAGGCCTCAGATTGTGAAGACATCTGAGGTAGCGAGCTTTCAGACTCTTTGAGTCAGTCTTTTGAACCTTTGACTTTTCATGATCCCTTTCTGAAATGGATCGAGCATTTTCCTGAGAGAATGACTTGGCACCATTTTTTTACTCCCACCCGCCTCCATGAGATAGACCTTATGATTTCCAATAATACAATACATTTTCTAACTCATGTTATTTTTGTGCTTAACTTATCACTTCTTTGGTTTATGATGAAGAAAAGAGGCAGGTATTGTGAGATATTGCTAGGATGGTTTCACTGGCTATTTGATTACACCCAACATTCAACCAACAGGTAAGTAGAGGTAAGTAGGTAGGCAATTTGCATCCATTGTATATACCATCTGCATTTCATGCTAGAATAGTTATATTTCCATTTGTATATATGCTTTCTTACTTTCATTTCCTTGTACCATATATGAGCTAGGGGTGATATCACCACCCCAAATGATTACTAATGAATTGTGTTGATATATACCAGGTGACAGGTCATACCAAATATGTTGAGGTTCTCATTCACTCTACGGTGAGCACATGTCCTTGAGTTGGAGCCAGATGTTATCCCCTAGACTAGGGATAACTAAGGAGATTATGTCTTGAGGGCCACAGGTCCTGGACATGGAGTACCAAGAGCCATATTGACTTGATCCTTGCCTTAGAGGAACCGTCCTTCTTATTCATCGCCTCCATCCTATCAGAAGAAGCAACATCCATCCCATCGGCCTAGTCCTTCAACAACAGTGGGTCTTGCTCCATGAGGCAATGAGTCCGGGTATCATGGTATGTGTCACTTTGATTCTCAAAACATTTGAATATCTGCATTTAATTATTTTTGCTTCATGAAGTGTGCTTGGAGTTTATTCCTTTCCACTTGTCCACACCTAGGGGAATACCAAGATTCCCTAACAAGTTGGTTCCCTTAGGATTTGAGTTTCCATTGGGTGGGTTCATGAAAGGTCATCATCCATTCCCACCATACTTATCACTTTTCATCATCTTCCCTCTCATCCATCCCCAACATTGGTTTGGGCACTGGGTTTGCCAAGCTAGAAAAGGGTTGTACCTTACCTTGTGGGAAGAAGAGGCTAAAGGCCCAGAGGGTAAAGATAGTCGGCAAAAGATAAAATCCAAAATAACAGAATCTTTAGATGCTTCACCCAAGGATCCCCAAGAAAGCGATAAAAGGATTCTCAAAAAGAAATGGAGGGACCCATAAAATAATAAAATCAAGACCTAGTTGGAGGATAGGGGGTGTCATCACGAGCCATCCTATTAGCTCCATGGGCATGTAGCGGTATGAAACTACCATTCAGCTGGTCACCACGCCAGGGTAGTGGCTCTTGGTGGCATATCCAAGAGAAAGGGGGTCTCATCACGGTCCATCCTTCTCATCTCCGTGAAATGCTTGTGGGTAACACTGTCACCATTGGTCACCATGCCAGGGAAATGTCCCCCAGTTATTCTCTTGAAAGAAAAAAAAAATAAGATAAAAGGTAAAAGGCAGTGAATGGGCTTGGAAACATTTTCATCCATGACAAGGTGCAACTCACCCTCTTCAGAGGCACCCACATGTGAGCCATACATTTCCCTATCATCACTGCAACCATTGCTCAAACATCCCCATACCACCTCATCCACTTACATGACCTGGATTGGTCTTCACCTGGAAACATCCCACATTCAATGAGAATTATCCCAATAGGACCTCCTGAAACCCTCTCCAAACTTGGCTTGTATAATAACATAATGTCTTTGATCACTTGTCTGGGAAAGGGGGGTTTTATGCACATGTTTAGATAGCTTGATTATTGGACATGATTGACATGGTTGTGATCCATGTGACTTATGAGCCCATGGAGGGTGTACTTGTTGTTGTTGCAGGGCCACACCCGACAAACAAGTACACATGGGGAGATGATTAGTTCAGACCTCCATAGGGATAAAATCCCACCAGATGGATGATGAGACCCCAGCCAGGGGTAGTCACATATCAGAGGCTTGCACTGGATAAAGAGGAGGATGTTCCACCAGAGATAGCTTGGCAGGCCTGGACCCAGGGGGGTCTTTCCCTCCCACCATGATGTTGGCTTTGGAAGGCCCATGACGTCACCTCTGTGACCCTTGACATCACCCAATGTTTGATGGACATGATGGGGGTAATTGTGTGCCAAGTGGCACGTGTGGCTTGATCCAAAGGCCTTGGGAGGCCTAACGTTTTTCTCCTATAGGCCAACGTTTCACCTAGGAGGCCCAACGTCACCCTAGAAGGGAATGACATCACCTCTCTTGCTTGATTTAGGGTTTAATTTTTCAATTTTATGTAAAAACTGGATAGTTCATGTAAATTGGCCATGTTGGCCTTTTTGACCTAATTTTGTAATTAAAGGTCATTGTAACTATATAAATAAGGGTTTCTGCCCTTGTATTTTATGATCATATTTCACACAAACAAGTGAGGTCTCAAATTTTCTCCCTACTTAGGGTTTATTGGCTGAAATTTTAGGCGCACTTCTTGGAGGAGGCTAAATTTGGTGTTTCTTGGCATTTTTATTGGTGGAAAATGTTCAACTAGGTTTATTGCTAGATTATTCTTGGTGGATGTAAGTGAATTTCTGAAATCCTTCTTTGTTTTGAATTGTTATGGTACATTTACTTTTCATTTATTCCAAGATTACGAAATTGCTAGTTTAAAAACCCTAGGAGAACAAGCACATGTCATTGTCCTTGTCTTAACAATTTTTCACCTACTAGATTGTGCTAGAAACCCTACTTTCTTGAAGCATTGTGCTAAGGGCCCTACCATTGTATCACCCTAGCATCATTTGCTTTATCAAGCCGTCATTTACTTCATCTTTGAGTTAAAGAAGGAGGAAAACCGCTAGGGCCTAAGGTTACCTACTTCCTAGTGGCCATTTTCCTCCTAGGGTTTAGTGATTGAGGCCTTGGGTTACCAACACCTCAATCATTAACCGTCTTGTCTCTATCTCTCACATTATCATTTGTTCCTTCAAGTTTTATTCCGCAAAGTGACTCCATTATCCCTAAAGGCACTAATTTAGACCTTGAAATTGATTGATTGATGAAACCAAACCTTAAATCTTTTACCTCAAGAAACCTACTAACCTTTCCTAACCCTAGACTAGGCCAATTCACTAACCTTATTGTTGTTGTTACAAAAGTAAGCTACAACCATTTATTACAACAGTAAAAGCACTTAAAAGCAATTGAAAAAGTTGATTTATACACTGCCTAATTAGCTTATGACAACTACTAGTACATTGTTATTATCAGGTTATTATTTTTGGTCATTGTGAAGCTCTTTTAAGGCATTTATTGTGAAGCTATTATATTATAAACATTGCTGTTATAAAATTATGTTTTCTTCATCTTGCATCAACTTATTGCTTTTCCTAACAAGTCCAAAAGTTTTATGAAGCACTAACATCACATTGTACTTGCAAAAGATACTATTTTCTTGTTTCTTTGTTCTGGGCAGGTACATCTAAGCACATCATTGCTGCATTGGTTAAAACTTTGGGACTTTCTGATCAGTGTGACTTGTGAAAGGAGATACCTTTTATTGATATTTTAACCTTTGCCTTCTCAAACCCCCAGGTCACCGGGGATGTCTCCCCTGGGATATCATCCCTAAATAGAAAGAGGTATCTTATTAAGGTGACTATGATGGGATAACCTCCTGTTACACCAATATTCCTTCCCTTAGCCTTTCCCTTTGGGGCAAGTACAAATTGCACGATAACAAACACTAACATCAAATTGTACTTGCAAAAGATATTGTGTTTATTGTTGCTTTGTTCTGGGCGAGTACATCTAAGCACATCATTGCTTCATTGATTAAAAACCTTGGGACTTTCTGATCAGTGTGACTTGTGAGAGGGGATACCTTTTATTGAGACTTTAACCTTTGCCTTCTCAAACCCCCAGGTCACTGGGGACGTCTCCCCTGGGCTATCATCGCTAAATAGAAAGAGGTATCTTACTAAGGTGATAGTGATAGGATAACCTCCTGTTACGCCAATTGGCCTCCCTTAGCCTTTCCCTTTGGGACAAGTACAAATTGTGCGATAACAATTCCAACAATAATTAGTTAATGTCATGGAATCCAAAGGACACAATCAAATTATCAATTCAGATGCATAACTCTTTAGAGGTTCTATGCACTATATGTTCAACCATAGGGTATTATCTTTGTTAAGGTGTACTAAATTATCCTATGAATGGTATGCGAATTATTAATTCATCATTCTACAAAATAACACAACCAATTGTGACATGCCAAGTGAAAGAAATCTAATCTACAATAACCCATTCAAAATCAGAATATCCAAAGATACACGTGAATAAAGAAAGTGGCTTTAGAAAACCACTCAATAGCAATAGATCGAGAACAATCATTATTACAATTTGAATAAAGAGAACTATCTCAAGAATCCATTGAGAAAAAGCTATAGCCTTTAAAATAAATAATACAACCAAGTAAGCTACAACCAATATATACGTGAAGTAAATCTACAACCATAGAGGTAAACAAAAAAACAAGTGAATAAATAAAAATACACAAGCAAATCTACAACCATGGAAATAAATTAAAACAACAAGCAATATAATCTATCAACAAAGGGGATTCAACCACTGAGTGTAGCTTTTGAGAGGTTTCTTACCCCAAAGCAAGGTAGGTGTTGAATTCGTCCAACTAAAAACACTATTTACAACAAACAATTTAGAATAAAAACTTTTTGTTATCTGAAAAATTGAAATTACATTGTAGGTGTTGAATTCTTCCAACTAAAAACACCATCTACAACAAACAATTTAGAATAAAAACTTTTTATTATCTGAAAAAGTGAAATTACATTGTTCCAACTAAAAGAAAACTAGTTTTCAAATGACTATTATTAATAACTTTGGAATGTCTCAAGTACACCGACGGGGATGTTACGCAATAGTAGAAGGGAAAATGGATGAGAAATGAATAAGCAAAATGAGTAATTTCGAGGCTCATCAGTCAATAGCTAAGGTTTTAGTGGACAATTTTTGGATAATTTTTCTCTATCTTGTAACATTAAAAACCTTTGCTAAGTGGTGTTTTCCTTGTACTTAAAGATGGATGTAAAAAGCATGAGCATGAGGAATAATGCATATGTTTTGAGATTTCAAACCTCATATAAGACCTGAAAAAGAAATGAAATTATTTTGATGAAAAACTTTTAAATCATAATAACGGTTTTTTTTGTGAGACCCTTCACTTGAAATCAAGCTTATTTTAACTATTTTAAGGCACAATGCAATATTTTGCAGATTTGAATTGATGAAAATAGATGCAATCATATATGAAAGAGATTTGGTCTTTAGAGTACTTAGGAAATGCAATTCAAACATAGTTTTAAGTACAAACTGGAAATCATATGCATACAAGCTTTTGCTCATTCAAGACAATACAATTTGAATTTTGAAAACCAAGCATACATGCCCTTCAAATGCAAAATCTCATTCATTAAAAAATTTCTCAACATAAGCATGAAAATGAAAATTGGAAATGTAAATTTCAATGTAAATTGTTTATCATCGGGAAAACACAATCTTGATCAAAGTTCTTCTCCAACTTTCTTTCAGGATTAAAATAAATTTCCAAGAAACTAGTTTTATTTGAAGTTGGTTTTTTTGTTATTGGTGTAGCATTCTCAGACCTTGAAAGAGAATTCCTTCCATATTCACAATCTATAAATTCAATTCACATTCACCTAATACTAACCAAATCAATTTACTCATTAACATTGAGTTGATGGTTAAAATGCACTTAACAATAATGAATACAAGCGCTAGAAATTGCACTTTGTTAGGCTCAAAGCTCAAGCTTTTAAATCAAATTCTATTCCAAGCAGTGTTGCACGTATTACGATATTATCGAGTTTATTGCAATAATATCGCCAAATAGACCCCCGACAATAATATCGCTGCAAATAATCACGATAATTACGATATTTTAAATTTATCACGATAATTTTCGATATTATCGCGATTCGATGGAAATTATCGCCCCGCTTCATTTTGTTCCAGTTTTTTCACCTTTAACTTGCGATTTCGGGTTTTTTTTTAATCTCATTTTGCAAATGATGCCTAAGGGGATTGAGCTCTTAGGGTATTATGACCATTTTCCATCAAGCAAACTAGGGGAAATCCATAGTTTTCATTGCTATCAACTAAGCATTTGTGGAGTGGGGATCTAGTCCAATCTACAATATCCATATTCCTAGGTATGTAAAAACAATTATGCCTTTTTTTTCTTTGTTTTTCAAGATTTAGTATATGGTTTGCAATATCCATTAGATTTGTCTCTTCTTGCCATTTTTAAATGGGAAATTTAACACTTATGTAGCTATGATAATTTAATTGCAACATTCTTTAAGGGTTTTGAAATTTGTGGATCTAGATTTTGAATTTCACCATTTGTTTTGTCCCATATGTTTAAATTTTAAAGATTTATTATTTGATTAGTGCTCAACAAAATGGATCCAATGTGGGAGTATGGTGAACCGGTAGATCATAATAGAACAAAGCTAAGTTGCAAGATATGTGGAATGGAAATGTATGGCAGAATCAACTGCTTGAAATACCACCTTGCCAAATTCTCAGGACATGAAGTGGAAATTTTCCCTACAACTCCCCCAAATGTTGTCCTTGTTGCAAAGAACTCAATTCTCGATATTAGTAGGAAGAAAAAACAAAAGGGAAGAATTGAAGAACCACATGGGAACTGCAAGCTTCTCAGGGGTAGGGGCAACCTAATCCCCGACCATGCCTTCTTAGCACACAATGATTATCCTTATGATATCTAGAATCTAGATGCCTCATGATGAGCATCTCACGAGATACATTTATTTTCGTTTTGATGTGATTTTGTATTACATTGTCTTAACTCAGGGCTTATGACTCCAGAGTCGAGACAAATATCACATTTCAGTATCGATGTTTGATAGATCACTTGACATCAATGATCATATACTTATTATATTGCAATTTTATTTTCACATTTATGTGACAATGTGTTTGATTGACGTTGATGTTGCTTTAGAAGTTAAAAATTTTGAAAAAAGATGATTGTTTTTGTATTTTTTAAAGTTTCTCTATAATTTCCGATATTCTCTTAGATATTTTGGATTGGACCGAGGCAATAAATTCTGAATAAAAATGAGTCCAAGCATGCAAAGGAAGCTCCTTGGCTGAAAATAACATTGAGAAATGAAAGGATTTTGAGCTTGAATTAATAGAATACATAGCTGGAAACTTGTTGCTTCAAATCAAACACAAAATCGTGATGAATCTTACTAATCAAAACTCGTGAGTGATTGAAAATGTAAATGGTAAAGAACCTTCAACACTCTTTCTTTCTTGAAAACAAACTTGCATTTAATGTAAGCTCTTGAAGATCAATTGGACAATGGAATGCATTAAAAATCTCATACACATACAAACTTCTTAACTCCATCGATAACATTTTAGCTGTTTCAAAATCAAGTATTGAATGCTTCAAGCTTGAAGAAGAGTCTTTCTCCTCCATAAATTCTCGATTTTAAATAACATTTGCTTACAACACATCAGTTGATAGTCTTGCATTGGGCATTGAATTCTTGAGAAAATATGCAAAAATAAAGTGCTGTAAATTGCACTAGTTGGGCTTAAAAACTCAATATTTAAAGAAATATACATTCAAGCATGGAAAAATAAATCTCTAGGCTGAAAATAGCAAGGAGAAATAAATAGTTTTCAATCTTGAATTCAGGGAATTTATGGATGGAAATTTCACTAAAAAAACATGTTTTCACTCTTGCAAAATGTTACATTGGTTATTTTGTTGTTTGATTTTTTCAAGCAATTGTTATTTATGTGTTTAGGGAGTTTTTATTTCTTTATCCATACCTACCATCTCCATTTCCATTTCAAACTTGAAGCTTGCCAATGCTTTTTAATGCTTATTCACTTGTGGGAGAGTTGTGATGGCTTATTCATGGCTGCCAGCTTTTTTCCCTATCCAACTTGCACATAAAATACCAGAACCCAAAGAAAAAGAGAGCAAACAATCCCTCTAATTGCCAAATAGATTCACAATCTAAGAGAGCTTGAAGCATTTGAGGGCAAATCGCTCTGGTTGAAGGCTAATCTAATCTCCCAGGACAACGAACTTCATTTCCTCACCTCCATCATCGAGTTAGGGCATTTTGAAGCTTGCGATCAATGGGTTTGAGGCCAAGAAACCCCAAGCTAGCGAACTTGATAAAAATGCAAGCTTCCAAATGCCCCATTTTTAGATAAAAATGCCATTTCAATCAGACAACCTTTTTGTGCACAAATTGTTTTTAATTAGAAGTTTGGGTCCTGTTCGAGATGATGATCTATTGGAATTTAGTTTTGTATGCTCATGATTGATTCTTTCTATATACAATTTTAATGAATTCAAATTTATTTGTGACATACCCTAACATTTCGCTGATTTTAATCCATAAAAATGGTATGTCTAGTGCCAACACTTGGCGAAAAATGCCAATTTTATCATTTTTGCTTGAAACCCATCCCCCATGATTCCCTATGACTATGAACACATGTAATATGATTATATAGGGCTAAATATCCATTTCATGCATGCAACATCAAGCATTTCCTCATTTCCATCACTCAATGCACCAAGCACAATGTTGTGGTGGGCCAATGGTGAAGAGTGAATTATACAACACAACTAAATGATTTGTTTAGTTATGTCATTGTGTTACTAGAAAAAAAATGGTGTCAATGTGATACACCTTAGATCCTTGATTGTCAGCTCTTCATACCATCTCCAAATGAGAATGTTGCCAAGTCCATTCTCGATCACTCACTGTTTGGCCAAAAGTTACATGTGACCTTTTGCTACTTAGTGTATGACTATTATTTAAATAAGATCTTTAATGCCTCTAATAGACTCAAGGTATAACACATATGTACAATGTCACAAAATCTCATGAAACCCCCTAATGAAATAAGCAATGCACTAGTGAATGCAAATAAATCATGAACCTGATGTGCATCAATGAAGTTGAATCAAAGCAAAAGGCAATAACTTGAAAGAACCAAACTTGATGAAATAATCATTGTTGGGTGAGAGAGAGGGGCTCAATTCTAGGTAAAGATGTAAATCATGATTTGAAACAATAAAATTGAATACAACTACCAAGTTAAAAATATCAATAATCATACTTACTCATCATCTAGGTTAAGTCAAGAACATCATGAAAATAATATGCATTGAGAAGACACTTTGAAAGATGAAGGCTAATGCCAAAACTTAAAAAAAACAGGGTCCCCAAGTTTGTCAACTTGGGGTGAGTTGAGGCCTCAACAAAGGGACAAGCATCAAGTGAAGCCATTTATCTCTACAAACAACCTTTAAGTTATTATCTAGAAGTAGTTGAACCTCATTCGTTATTCATGGAGATCAAAGTCTCGCTTCAAGAATGGCCCTATAAAGATGCTCCTTGTGAGGGAACCAATGGTTCCTCCAACGAATCATTTTGGTAAACTCATTAATTGTAATAGAAGAATGAGTGATGAAGTTGATTTCCTTGAGATCATAAATCAATTATCTTGGCCTAATTCATGGTCATATGGATTATTTGAATCAAGGGTAAGAGACTTCCCTTGGGTGTCATTTTTTTAATACCTTTCATTGTTACACCACTACCCACGATCACCTATATCCCTAATGGAGTCACTCTGACATCACATACCTTACTCCATTGCCAGGGAGCATCCATAGCTCTGTTGGATATATCTGCATGCCCCCTATACTTCCTTCCCCAATCCTTTACCATTATTTTGTTACTTTAGCATTTGGAAGATGGGGAAAGCAATGGCTCTTTACAAGATGTTGGAGATAATGCCTATTTTTGGGATGCATTTATATTGATCCTCTCGAGTATTAAATATTCCTTTTTGATATTTTCCATCCACAAAATTTTGATTATTCATTGTCCACATGACCAATTATATTTTAGTGTAGTGAATAGGTTGTTTCAGCAAGATGATTCATCAACCAAAGTCGAGATTATCAAAGAGTTCATATTTTTGAATGTCTCAAGTCCAACCACTATTAATATTCATGTCATTTCAATTTTAAGTCTACCTCCTTCAATTCTATAGTTCAAGGGTATCATGTGAAGTTTGCTCAATTTTGACCAACATGTGTCAAGCATTGGTGCACGCAGAAAGATAGAAAAAAAAATGTGTTTTCACAAGCAAAACAAGATCTCAAGATGAAGCAACAGACTTATCCAACACATACTTACTTAAGGAAGTAAGGGTCGTGTGACACACCTTCAAGCTAATCTTCATGAAATGAAACCTAACACAAAAAAACAAAAAAAATCACTAAAATAAAACTAAACTAACTACTCTATGAAAACATTCAATGACTAAAAGCAAGTGAAAAACAATATATGAAGGTAAAGCCCTAGAAACTAAAGGCAAGAAAATGAAAATGAAATAAATTATTATGTACAAGCTAGCCACCTTCAGGGTGAGCTAACTGAAATACCTTTATTAATATTAGGTTGTTGACTAGAAGACAATGCAGGTTTCCCTCCATGTTCTACAATCAATACGTTCCAACACCAATCTTCTTAGCCACTTGAGAAGTTTAAGCCAAAGGTGTTGAAACTTCATGCATTTTTGTAACATCCCTCTTTTGCGAGCACATGTTATCGACTTATTCTTTGAGGACACTTGCGTGCAAGTGATCCGGTTATAGTACATGGCTATATACTTCACTTGTGGATTTTTATAATGATGTTGATGGTTATGATTTAATGTTAATATATATANTATTGACGAGTTTCCCTTGAGTGTCCAGGACACTTGACGGATTGTGGATGCCGATGGCATCAATGGACCTCCTAGGAATCCAGATTGAGTCACGGAGTGAATTATATTGGTTTGAGTATTTCATTTATGAATATGTAACATATGATCGATTATATTATGATTTCGTATATAGATCATTGACAATGTTTCGTCGATGGATGCAGGTTGACAAATGATTTCTAATCTGAATCATATAAGGAGTAAAGGGGCCATGTACATAGACCATATATTGAGGGAGAGGCATGGAAGCTTCCATGCCACGACCTACTAGCACTCTCGTTGTGGCTCGAATTGTAGGTTAATGATTACCTAGTTCGAGAGGTCCACAATGTCGTGAGGGAAGACTGAGACAATCGCTCACGAAGATTTTAAGGGGCACGCAATGAGGCACAATCCATATTCCTTAGAATCCCTTAGTCTCTCACAAGGTCGCCTGAAAGGGGTGCTGACTTCAAGAGTTGGACAACTACCAAAACTAGTCAAAAGGTGAGTGGCACCCTTGGAGCAAGGAGTTGTGTCTTGAAGGGCACGTCGCGTAAGTAACACTTGAGTCAATGAATCTAGGTGGCCTAGAAAACCTTAAGAGAATAATTAAACCTTGAAATATCTTTAAGCATTACCGAATTTAATTAATTAATTAAGGATTGAAATTATTAATTGTAAATCCCAAGTGAAAGTCTAAGCCTATTCAAAAATTAAGCCTAAGTCTAAGTTCTTGTAAGGAGACTAAACCAAATTATTAACTAAATAAAAAAGGGGAATGAGGTAAATAAATTTAAGAATTAAGTAAAATGAAATAAACCTAAAGATTTGATTTAATACACACGTGTGCAAGAAAATACCAAATTGGAATTTAAGGAATAAAGCTGAGAGAATATGTGTACACATAGAATGATATCTAGAGTCTAGCTACCACTAGTTTAACTAGAAGAAGACTCATATTTTAACTCAACTCAGATTTAGTAAGGCGTCAGTTATTAAATGAGAATATGGGGAATAAAGAGACAACTAGGAGTGATTTAAGGAGTACATTTGGGAAATGTGAGGGAAATTGAGTTTTAATTTAAAATAAAATATGAAATTTCTTGTGCAACTTGGTGAGGGGTGACAAGTGTGAAGAGGAATAATTCTAATTTATTTAATTAAAAAACAAATTAATTGTGCAAGTGGGGATGCATCACTGAGAGAATTCCTATAAAGCAAATGGTCATGATGGGAAAGGGAGGAGACTGGATATTGGTAAAGTTATGCCGCCAAATTATTTTGACTGGTTTTTACTTGTGAGAGTTGGGATGCCCAACTAGAGATAGAGTGGTGGCTCTACCTTGCGAGGCAAGTTTGGCGCTAGAGTATTTCTGGTTGTGTGTGTAGCCCCTTGCAGCGCGAGGGGGCTAAGGGGGAAGAAGAGTACCCCTAGCGTTGTTTGGGAGGTACCCCTAAGGGGGAAGAAGAAAGTGGAAGGATAAAAGGATCACTAGCTGCCTAAGAACATCTCCAAGCTCAGCTTCGTCAGTGAGGGTATTTTCATTTGAGATTTGAATTGTAATAAGAGCTTATTGTATATGCATAGTTTATTTGTATTCGCCACAACTGTAATAAAAACTATGATATAGAAATTGTAAGTTCCCATCATGATTGTGTATCATAGTAGAAATTTTAGCGAGATTGATTTTCAATTTCAAAGAAACAAAACATGCATTTTTTAGTTCACTATCTTCCATTTACCAATTCGTAGGCTTTCCGCTTGGTTTCTTGTTTAATGATTATAACCAGAACGCTGGAATGTAAGCCACGGTTTTAGCTACAGATTTTATGGCCCTTCTGGAAAACTTAGCCTGAGAACTTTGTTGGATGAGCCCCAAGTTTTTATTTTTATTTTATCTGAATTCATTCAATCGCCTCGTCTGTTGGGCCATCGTTAAGATGCTCGAACGATTTTACCCATCGCTAGAGATACCCCATGCGAATCCTTCTCGGTCGCTTCCCTGGTTGGGCATTTGGCTGGAAGTTTTTATGGTCAGTTACGATAGAAGTATTGGAATGGCTCCAATCTACTGACGAGAAGAATGCCTGTTTTATTTGGGACTGGCAGGCCCTTGAAGACGAGTTACGATCGTGCGAGAAGACGAGTTGCTTCCCAACTCAGACGTTTCTCTTACTTAAATTTGTAAATGTCAAGTTTGGAAACCCTTGGGGTACTGGAAATTCGTTTACTGGTATTCGATGATCCCTTGGAAACTTTACAACTCGTGAATATCACCTGCGTGCTGAATTATTTAACTATTTCCTGTATTGAGGATTGATTCCCTTCCCTGGCACGTCTGGATTGGGGTTTGGACTCGTTCACGTTCGTTGCTATCCAGCTTTAGCGTAGGTTCTCTCCCGTCTCCATTGATTCTCTGATAGATCGGATGTTAAGTCCTGATATATACAGTCTGAGTGGGTCTAATGGTTAAGAGCATGTGTTTCCTCTTAAGATGTCACAAGTTCAAATCCAGAGTGAGTAGAGTGAGTAGGGGATATGCTAGCAGCTAACTTCTTATTAATGGCTAATATAAATGATTTTCATTAATATCATAAATGGATACACAATGTAAAAGTGGTGTTAAATTTAATATATTGGTCTTCTTATGGGTTCTCATAATGACTATGAAATTTTAGCAATTCCTTGCATACTCCTAGAAGATATTCATTAAGATGAAGATGTATAGTTAAGCTATCTGAGATTAAGATTGTAATTGCGCTCTTGATTTATTATCTTATGTAAAAGCCTCTTACTCATTATGCTCAATTGTTGCTTGAAGGATTTATTAGGTAGAGTAGATTATGATTTGCATTATGGTGATTAATGATTAAGTATGCTGATAATTCTAGTTTTGAGTAGTGACGTGTGATTGAGTTATAGGATTTAGATACTTCCTTGTTCCTCATAACAGTCGCCAGTCCCGAGACCTTAAATGGTCAAAATCAATTGGATGAATCTTGGACTTAAGTGTTGTTTATGTGTCTTGGAGGTCCTAACCATGCAGGATAGGATGAGCGTTTAGTTCTTTTAATATTCAGTGACATGGTTCATCATTTTTTAGTATTTTGCTTATGTTGATCATGATGTGTTGAATTGCGTTGCTATTTAAGTTTATGTGTTGATCACATGTCGCTATTAATTATTTTAATGCGTTGATTTGTGTCATTATTAATTATGATGAGGTGTTTCTTGTGATGCTATTAATTATGTTGTGACGATTTAATTTACTAATGCGGAAAACAATTACCTTTTGTACATCGCTATTCGTTGTCGTAACAGAGGGGTTGTTACAATTTTCCTCTTGGCTCACTCGCTTTGTCTTGCATTAAGGCAAGATCAACAAAATGAAAGTCTTTATTACTGGATGCATACTTATTAAACCATTGATTAATAATCCTTTAGCAATCTTTATGTCCCTCCTCTAACTTAAACAATGTGTGGATTTGAATTTACATCATGGAGGAATGTTCACCACCTATTTCTTAAGATCATCGCAAAGAGGGTAGTTGGATGTTCAAAAATAAGATGGTCTTTTTTCCAGGGAAAATGTTAGGGGCTAAATTTCTCCCATGGGCTAATTTTCCATATTTTCTTCCCAAAAAAGATTCACCAATTTGCATTTTTTTTCTAAAATGATTCGCCCAAATTCTATAGGATAAAATCATTTTACTCTAAAAATCACCATAATTTCTACAAACTATATGGAATCCTTAGAAACTTGAATATTTTTATAAAAACATCGTCAAGCATTTTATGGTTGGCATTTTAAGAACTAGTAAGATTCTCCAAGGTTTCTACACTTTAAGATAAGTATGGACCCTTAAAATTATCCCTACTCTTTGCCATACATGAGGAAGTATGGTGATGTGCTCTTCTTGATTTTCACATTCAGGTAATTAAGAGTAGATCCATGTTGAGATAGTATTTCAACTCATGTTATCATGATTCCTCATGTGTAAGAGTTAACAATATGACATAATGTACACAATGATGCTTTACTCTCCCATCTTGTTCCTTCAGTGTTCATTTGATAGTTTTATTCAAAAAGCCAAGTTTGAAAGAGAAAGAAGGGGAAGTGTTCAAAATGTTCAAATTGATGACACCCTTGATCACTACATTTGGAATGGGCTCGACACTGTTTTATATAAAGTGATATTAGGTGATTGTGACAAGCTTGCAAATATTGTTCCTAAAAAAGAATACTCCCTAGTTATTGCAGATATCCCTCATGGTTATAATATCCAAAACATTGGATATGATATTGAGCCTTATACTTACCAAGCTTTCAGTAAAGTGGTTATGGTATTTACAGAAGTTACAACATCAACATTTTGGAGATTTCTAGTATCTCATTCAGACACACAATAAGGATTAGTACAATCAAGCTTCAAGGGGAAAGAAAAGACAAGGACACAATTTATTTGGTAAGATATTGAAAGTGTATGTTTATCAATTAAGATTAGAAAACAATTTTATTAATTCACAAGTTAATTGAATTTGCACTTATTTATGTTACAGGCACAAGCCTAATATTTAGAGCTCCAAGAAATAATCATTTAAACGTGGTTTTGAGAGTATACATCTTCCAACCTAGACAAAAGATGATTCTTATAATTCTATTCTTGCCAATGTAAATGACGGATAGACTCCTAGTAGTCTATTGGTATACAATGTCGTGGTTAGAAAGCTAACATATGGGGGAAAAGATTTGAAAGGAGAGATGGTTAACATTTATCAAAAACCACAAACATTAATTGTAATGACCCTTAATTATTAAGATGGTTAATTTAATAATAATCCTAAAGATTATCTAAATTATATTTATATCATAAAATAATATTTCTAATTGGATATTATTAAATAGTGTACATGAGGGTTA
>ML776560.1:2000774-2014267 GCA_009831015.1 Picea engelmannii | reverse complement strand
CTCTTTTTACCTCTCTCTCTTTCTCTCTCTTCCTTTCTATCACTCTATCTCTATCTCTATCTCTCTCTCTCCCTCTCTTCCCCTATCTATCCACCTTCCTCCCTCCCACCCCACCTATCTCTCCCTCTCTATATTTCTCTCTCTCTCTCTTTCTCAACGCCCTCTCTCTCTCTCTCTCTCTCTCTCCTTGTAACGACCCCTCCGTTATGACAACGAATAGATGTACAATAGGTAAAAACATTTTTTTTTTGCATTAGGAAATCAAAAACATCACAACATAATTAATCGCATCACAAGCTCACATTATCATCATTATTAACGACACAAATCAACACATTAACATAATAATTAGTGACACATGATCAACGCATAATCACAAATAGAAACATGATTCAACAAATCATGCTCCTGAAGCAAAATACAAATAATTGATCAACACTATCATTGAACATTTAAAGAAATACCTGCCCAACCTATCCTACATGGTTAGGACCTCCGGCACACATAAGCAACACTCAAGCCCAATATTCATCCGATTGATTTTGACCACTTAAGGTCTCAAGGCTGGCGACTGTTCTGAGGAACAAGGAAGTGTCTAAATCCCACGAATATATTCAAGCCAAAATCCAACTAGATCAACAATCTATCTTAATTATCAAGTATCCATGACATGGTAGTAAATTCTACTACAAAACATACATCAGTTAATTGGCGCAATTTCTACCTATGAAACATTCTACAATAGTCCACTACACATATCATAAAACAATTGATTGAAGCAAATACCATCTATGAAGCATTCCAACAACAATATGACTACAATAATGCATATCATTAATTGATGCAACAAGATATTGTACTATACTTGTCATTTTTCAAGCAACAATGAGTCTAATTGAGTAAATGAACATTTCATAAAAATAATAATTTAAGAGCGAAAATACACTCTTAATCTCATGTAGCTTAACTATACATATCTTTTCAATATCTTCTAGGTGTATGTAAGGAAGAGTTGTAATTACATATTCCTTATGAGAACCCAAGAAAATCCATCTCCTTAAGCAACACATTAAATTTAACCACACCTTTTTCATTATGTATCCATTATGTAAAACTATTAAATCTTTCATACTAGCCATTACTAAGCAATCCACTCTCTTATATAGCCAAAAAGGGAACTTAGATAAATAAAAATCATATTACTATAATAGGGATCATCCACTTTATATATCAATTAATAATGCTATGAGGAATCATCCTAATAAGAAATAAATAAGAGTTCAACTACTTAGCTTCCTTTTAAGGACCAAAAATTTATTAATAAACAATCAACTTTCATTGTTGCATAACCATGTTAAAGGTCTTGAGAAGGGCCCCAACTTTTAAGGACAGTAAGGTTTCAATCTACCTTTCTCCACTTTTCCAAGAAGACCCAACTTAATCATCTTTCAAGAACTTATATACTATAATATCAACTGAAAGTAATTCTAAGGGAAGCCAAATCTATATTAAAACATACAAGAGCTAGAATAGCCTTAAAATATTAGTTGGGATTTTCGTTTCATTCTAGAGTTATGAGAAGATTGGCTCTTCTTGTCGCCATGCATACCAATTTACGCTTCCATATAATGCATGACCATTAAAATTATTAGAGGGGGTCAGAGTTACATTACACACCCAAGAGACTTACGCCCAAACATCAACCATAAGGAAACTAAATGGTTGCATCAACATGTAGCATATCAATGTTCAACCTGTATTCGTTAAAATCCAAACGGCAGTAACCACCATAGGACAACGTTATCATTAAAATCACTGGAGGGATATCTCTGTGAGGAATCGCTACAGGATAGCGTTCTCATCAAAATCGTTGAGGAATCGCTACATGATAACGTTCTTTTTAAAACCACTGAGGAATAACTCCATGAGGAATTGCTATAGGATAGCCTTCTCATTAAAATCAATGAGGAATATCTTTGTGAGGAATCGCTACAGGATAGCGTTCTTATTAAAATAGTTTCTCGGAATATATTTGTGAGGAATCACTACAGGATAGCGTTCTCATTAAAATTAAAATCGCTGAGGAATATCTGTGTGAGGAATCGCTACAGGGTAGCGTTCTCATAAAAATCACTAAGGAATATCTCTGTGAGGATTCATAAAATTGTTGAGGAATATCTCTGTCAGGAAACGCTAAAGGATAATGTTCTCATTAAAATCATTGAGGAATATCTCTGTGAGAAATCTCTATAGGGTAGCGTTCTCATCAAAATCACTCAGGAAGGTCCCATGAAAAACCGTAGAGGTAAGGATTCGTCTTAAAGGAATTCACTAGGAGCCAATGTTAAGGGAAGTTAGGGATAGTAAGGAATAGTCATCCAAGGATTGCGTAGAGCCACGATGAACTCATTGGTAGCTAAGAAAGGACTTTGTGAGGGTAAGAACAGTCACTAAGGAGGCGCAGAGGCACGACGAAATTCGCTGGTAGGAATTAAGGAAATTTGAGTTTGAAGGAACCGCCAAGGATTTAACTGCAACTGGTCATCAACTTTAGATCCTAAAGAAATTCTGAACTTGCTCTTGAACCCAAGGATTAATCGAGGGCTCAGTGGCTAGGTAATCTGGATGAAATTCGAATTGAAGGAAGTCTTCCCTGCTACCATAATGAGCACTATATGAGATTTACCCAGAATGAAGAAAGAATATACAGAGCTAATCTATTCAATGTGTGACTTCATATTCTTGCCAAAACAAGCTATCGAAGTAAGATTACATGGACAGATTAATCATAGTAGTGGAGAGTTTCCCTGCGCGCATCCATATAATAAAATTTTATACATAAACTAAATCTATTCAACCCAGGACTTAAGATATTTTTCCTTAAGTGCTCCCATAAAATTGTAAAGGAAGACAACAATTATCATTTCCAAACATTCAGTTAAAATTTAGTTGGTAACATTCTTAAAATATCCCTTCCATATCCCAAAATCATCCATTAACTCATAAAACTTAACATCCAGTTTAATATACCCTAGGTAATAAACTCATATATATGAAATCCAAACTTATTAGATTCAAAGTCAGATAAGAAATAATAAATATAGTAACAACAGATGACGAAGATGGTTTTGGAGATTATTTTTCGCAACTGATGTTCCTTCCAACCTCCTACTTCCTAATTGTTGAGACTTCACCTGTACCTCCCAGCCAATGCTAGGAGTACTCTTCCTCTCCCTTACCCCCGAGCAAAGGGGCCACCCACACACACAACCAGAATCTTCTACCTGTCATCTCGCCTCAAAAAGTAGAGCCACCACTCTCTCTCAATCTAGGTATCCCAACTCTCACAAGTAAAACGAGTCAAAAATTCTGTTGCATAAATTTACCCATAACCAGTGTGATCCTTTCCCCTCTTTACCATTTGCTTTATAGGAGTTTCTTTAATGACACATCCCCACTTGCACAATTAATTAACTTTTTAATTAGATAAATCAAAATTATTCCCCCCTTACACTTGTCACTTTTTTCCCAAGTTACACAGGTAATTCCACATTTTATTTTAATTAAAGTCAATTTCCCTCACTATTCCTAGTTGTCTCTTTATTCTCACTATTTCCAATTAATGAGTTGAGTTAAAATATGAGTCTTCTTCTAGTTAGACTAGTGTTAACTAGACTCTATATACCTTTATATGCGTACACATTTTTTCATCTTTATTTATTTCTTATTTTAGAACTCCCTTTTAATATTTTCTTGCACACATGTGCCTTATCAAATATTTATATATATATATTTCACCTTTTTTTTTATTCTTAACTTGATTTACTTCATCCCCTTTTTATTTAATTTATAATTTAGTTTTAGTCTTCTTACCCAAACTTAGAATTAGGCTTAATTTTTTAATAGGCTTAGACATTCATTTGGGGATGTAAAGTTAATAATTTCAATCCTTAATTAATTAATTAAATTCGACAATGTTTAAATATTTTACAAGGTTTAATTATTCGCTCGAGGTTTTCTATGCCACCTAGATTCATTGACTAAAGTGTTACTTTCACAACGTGCTCTTCAAGATGCACTTCGTGCTCCAAGGGTGCCACTCATCTTTGATTGGTTTTGGTAGTTGTCCAACCCTCGGAGTCAGCACTCCATTCAGGCGACTTTGTGAGATACTAAGGGCTTCTAAGAAATAAGGACCCTACCTTATTGGGCTCCTCTTAGAAATCTTCATGAACGATTGTCTCAATCTGCCCTCACGACATCATGGACCTTTCGAACTAGGTAATCGTTAACCTACAATTCGAGCTACGACGAGAGTCCTAGTAGGCTATGATAGGGATGCTGCCACACCTCTCCTTTAATATCTGGTCTATGTACATGGCCCTTTTACTTCTTATGTGAGTTAGATTAGCAAGCACTCATCATCCTGCATCCATCGAGGAAACACTATCAATGATCCATATACAAAATCATACTATAATCGATCATATGTCACATATGCATAAATGAAATACTCAAACCAATACAATCCACTCACTGACTCAATCTAGATTCTAGGGATGTTCATTGATTCCATCGACGTCCATAATCTGTAAAGTGTCATGCACACTAAGGAAAAACTCGTCAATAGCATCTGTCAATACCTATATCTCCAATAAAATTAATCACAACCATCAACATCGTCATAACAATCCATAAGCGAAACAAATAAACATGTACTATAACTGGATCACTTGCATGCAAGTGTCTTTAAAGAATAAGTCGATAACATGTGCTCGCAAGAGCGGGATGTTACATACACCCATCTTGTTTTAAACTTCACCCCGGAGTTGTACAACATATAAAATGCAGTAATAAAAGTATCTGACAAGATCTATATGTCTAATCTATCAAATGAGTAAGGAAATTGTTGGCACATATCATATGTGTCCGCTGAGGTAGCTGAGTGTGGACTATAATTGTCCAATTGGACCTTGACCTGATTGACTGTTCGATGTCGTAGCTATCAAATGTGATGGCCCAAAATGAAGAATGGCTTCTCCATGAGTTCACCCTCGTCTGACACCTGCAAATAACTTATGTCAATCACATGTGTAGGATCACTAACATAATGTCTCAAAATAGATACATGAAAAACATTGTGCATATGCCTCAAAGAATCAGGAAAGGCTATTCGATAAGCCACGGGTCCTTTCTTTTCCACAAATTCAAAAGGTCCCAC
The DNA here is from genome assembly GCA_009831015.1 of Picea engelmannii. Taxonomy (NCBI): domain Eukaryota; kingdom Viridiplantae; phylum Streptophyta; class Pinopsida; order Pinales; family Pinaceae; genus Picea; species Picea engelmannii. The sequence goes on along the minus strand of ML776560.1, from coordinate 2,009,046 downwards.
AAACCTAGGAGAGAGTTTAGCACCCTTTCCAAACTTGATCTAACTTTTGTCTGGTTTAACTTGCAAGAAAACTTGGTCGCCAACTTCATAATTGCGGTCAAATAATTATGCATCAACATAACTCTTCTGTTGATATTGCACTTATTTAATACTTTGTCTTATCATTTTCATTTGTTCTTCCATTTCTTGGATCACTTATGGTCCCACCAAGACCCTATCCTCAAGTCGATCATAGTTGAACGACGTCTGACAAGGTCACTCGTAAAGAAACTCAAATGGTTCCATCTTAATGGTACTTTCATAGCTGTTGTTGTACATAAAATATACTAGTGGCAAGAACTCTTCCCAACACTTATGTTGGTCCATTACAAACATCCAAAACATATCCTACAATATTTGGTTCTCTTTTTCTGTCTGCTCATCTATCTCAGGGTGATACGTTGTACTAAAGTTTAGTTTCATTCCCAAAGCCTCTTGGAAATTGGCCCAAAATAATTTTGTAAACATCAATCCTCTATTGGATATGATCTTTTTTGGGACGCCATGTAACCTCACAATATCGCCGATAAAAAATCTAGCTATGTCTAGCGCCTGATACGTCATACGCACATGCATAAAATGTGCACTCTTCGTTAGAGTGTCAACTACCATGAAAATTAAGTCATGCCTCCTTGTCGTTAGCGGCAAGCCAATAATAAAGTCCATCGAAATGACCTCCCATTTCGATTCTGGAATGACTTGTGGTTGTAGTAATCCTACCAGATGTATATGTTCATCTTTTACTTGTTGATATTCTAGACATCTCGCCACATAGCTAACTATATCTAATTTCATTCCTTTTCCAGAAGAATAAGGGATTAAGGTATGCTCTGATCTTCGTGACTTCCGAATGAGCCATGTATATTTCTCTATGAGCTTCACTTAAGATCAAATATCTCAATTTGTTGTTAGGAGGCATGTAAATCCTGTTATTATAGCTCATCAGTCTATTGTTTTCCAATGTATAACCTTCAAATTGTGGAACCATCATGGTATATTGTATGATGTTGTCCTTAACCTCCTTGTACCAGTCATTGTCGATCTGTATAGCTAGTATATTTTCTCGAAGATTTGCTTGAAGAGGTGTTACCGATAATATGTGTGGTCTCTCAATCAATGCATCTTCCACTATGTTCACCATGCCCTTGATCTACAAAATCTCAAAATTGTATTCGCTAAGTAATTTTGAACAACGCCTTTGTCGTGAGTTCAAGTCACTCTGCATAAATATATGTTGTAGTCCACAATGATTTGTCTTTAATTCAAATTTCCATCCAATCAAATAGTGTCTCCATACTCTCAAGACATATACAACTTCCAATAAATCCAAATCATTTGTTGCATAGTTCTCCTCATGTTTTCTTAATTTCCTTGAAATGTAAGTGATCACTTGACCATCTTGCATCAATACTCTGCCTAAACCCTCCTTGGATGCATCTGTGCATACCAATAATTCCTGGTCCATGTAGTGGGATTTTAGTATCATTGTTGTCGTCAACAACTCCTCGAGCCTTTGAAATACTTCCATGCATTTCTCGGACCATACAAACTTCTTGTTTTTCTTCTGCAATTCTGTGATCGGATTTGTTATCTTTGAAAAACCTTTGACGAATCGTCAGTAATATCCTGTAAACCCATAAAGTTGCATACTTCTGGTACATTCGTTGGCACAGGCCATTCCATAATAGCCTCTACCTTTGTTTTATCCACAATGATTCCTTCGTCGGATATAACATGCCCTAAGTAATGAGTCCTCGATTGGTAAAAAGAACATTTCGACAGTTTCCTATATAATTTGTTTTCCCATAAACATTGTTGTACCAAGCGTAAATTTTCATCATGTTCTTCTATCATGTGAGAATATATCATTATGTCATCAATGAATACTTGATAAAACTTTTCCAATTATATGCAAAACACCCCATTCATCAAACTCATGAATACCCCTGAATAATTTGTCAGTCCAAACGGTAAAACCGTAAAATCATAGTGTCTGAACCTTGTCTTGAATGTGTTCTTAGGACTATATTCCTCTTTAATTCGTAACTGGTGACATCCTGATCTCAAGTCGATCTTTGAAAACATCGTCGCTCCTTCCATTTGATCAAAAAAATCATCTATTCTAGGCAACCGATATTGGTTCTTGATCGTTTTTTTGTTCAATTGACGGTAGTCAATGCAAAGTATCCACGGCTCGTCCTTATTTCTTATGAAAATAACAGGCGCACCTCAAGGTGACACACTTCGAAATATAATCCCCAAGTCCAACAACTCCTTCAATTTCATTTTCATCTCCTATAACTCAGGGGTTGACATATGATAAGGCATTCTTGTTATCGGTTCAGTTCTAGGTTTCAATTCGATTGTAAACTCCAACTCTCTTTTGGGCGGAAAACCTGGTAACTCTTCTGAAAACATGTCAACAAACTCTCATATGACTGGAAGGTTTTCTAATCCTTCTGACTCACCCTTGTCATTTAGCAGTAAGATTGCATATAACTTACATCCTTTACGCAAGTTGTTCTGTAGTTGTAGAGAAGAAATGAATCTCAAGGACACTCCTTGGTTTCTTCCCACAATCACTCTTATGTGTCCCACATCATCTTTCAAGATTAACCATTTAGTATTGCAGTTGATTATCGCATCGTGCGATTCCAACCAGTCCATATCGATCACTATGTCATACAGTCCTAATATCGTGACATATATCTCAACCTTCATTACAAAATCTCCCATGTCAAGTCTATAGTCCGTAACCTTTCCTCCAACCTTTTGTTTGGCACCCGAAGTCATTTCTATGTATCTAAATGCATCATGCTCGATTGTCTTTACCTTAATTATTTTTAGCGTTGCACCAAAAATAAATCTCTATGTAGCACCTAGATCTATCAAAATACTAAAAGTTTGGTTAGTGATTGTACCTGACATCTCGACCACAGTGGAATGGTGTTCAACCTGGTGGTTATTCACCTCTGCATGAATCCTATGGGCCTTGCCTAAATCTCCAACCATAGTGTGTCATGTTGATCTGGCCGCTCTAGCCTTCTCAACTGGACAGTCTCGTTGGCAATGTGGCTCTCCACATGTCAAACATCTGGTCATCGGTCTAGTCATCATGGTCCCCGAAGTAGAATTTGTTGGCCTACTAGCTTGAGATCCTAGTCTGTTATGTTGAACATGCCTAAACTATTGTTGTTGTGGGCGACGTTGCTGCTAATGCAATGGTCCTCTATAGGGATTCCTTTGTTGAAGAGTTAGCTGTCGTGGTGTCATGAACATAGACCCTCTTGACGTATCTCGATACCTCGAAGTATGTATGGTTGGTGTCTGATGTTGTTGCTCACCTGATGTCGTATGTCCAGTCGGTCTTACAAGATTCTTGTCGTGACCCCCACTTATCAATTCTTCCTCAACTATGAGGGTCTTTTAGACTGCATCGTGCAACGTATATGGAATTAAGACCATTACCTTTGCACGTATGTTGAATTTAAGTCTCAACATAAACTTGTTGACCTTTAGCTTCTCCGTGTTCAAGTATGGAGCATACCTAAGCAGCTCCATGAATCGAGCCTCATAATCGGGCACCGTATGACCACTCTGTCACAAGGCATTGAACTCATTGACCTGGTGCTCAATGAATTACTCTGACAAATACCTCTCTCAGAATCATTCCTCGAACGGTTCTGACAACACATCTTCCACGACCATATTTAATTGAGGTAGGAGTGTCTTCCACCATAGAAGAGCACTCCCTTTTAGTTAAAAGACCATCATGTAGACCTTCATGTTGGAGGTGTAGTCACGAAGTGAAAATCACATCACCATGTTCTCCAACCATGCCTCGACAATTGATTCGTCTGTGGTACCCATGAACTCGGGAAACTTAACCTTCTCGAGTTCTCTGTGAATGTTATCACTGCCAACTGGAGATAGTTGTGAACCCTCATTGGGTACAAGTTCCCTAGCCTCATCTCTATCTAGTTGGTTAATCAAGGACTCTAACATCCTCTTGAAGGACCTCATTAGACCAACCACATCCCCCACAACAATATGTTATTTCCCAATGACTTGTCCTTCTTCTTCAAGGTTAGACCCCTCTAGCATGGATGCTACGGGAGGTGTCACACCTCTTCCCCTAGCACCACATCTTCTACCTCCACGACATCCTCTAAATATGATTACCTGCATGGACAAATTTCTATTTCAATTAGCGATGAGTTATTAACCAAGTGTTTAATACAGTGTAAGGAGTAATGATCCCAATTCGTGGGGTTGAACCCACTCTAATACCATATGTAACTAGCCATCCGTTATGACAATGAATAACGATGTACAATAGGTAATTTTTTTTTTTTTTTGCATTAGGAAATTAAAAACATCACAACATTATTAATCACATCACAAGATCACATTATCATCATTATTAACAACACAAATCAACACATTAACATAATCATTAGCGACACACGATTAACACATAATCACAAATATCAACGTGATTCAACACATCATGCTCCTGAAGAAAAATAAAGATAATTGATCAACCATGTAACTGAACATTTAAAGACATACCCACCCAACCTATCCTACATGGTTAGGACCTCTAGGACACATAAGCAACTCTCAAGCCCAAGATTCATCCGATTGATTTTGACCACTTAAGGTCTCAGGGCTAGTGATTATTTTGAGGAACAATGAGGTGTCTAAATCCCACTAATATAATCAAGCCGAAATCCACTAGATCAACAATCAATCTTAACTTTTTAGAATTCATGGCACGATAGTAAATTCTACTACAAAACATACATTAGTTAATTGGTACAATTATTACCTACGAAACATTTTGCAATAGTCCACTACACATATCATAAAACAATTGATTGACCCAAACACCGTCTATGATGCATTCCAGCAACAGTCTGACTAGTCCAACTACAATAATGCATATCATTAATTGACGCAACATGATATTCTACTATACTTGTCATTTTTCAAGCAGCAATAAGTGTAATTGAGTAAAGGAACATTTCATAAGAATAATAATTTAAGAGTGGAAATACACTCTTAATCTCATGTAGCTTAACTATACATCTCTTTTAGATATCTTCTAGATGTATGTAAGGAAAGGCTGTAATCACATATTGCTTCACATATTGCTTATGAGAACACAAGAAAATCCATCTCCTTAAAAAATAGATGAAATTTAATCACACCTTTTTCATTATGTAAAACTATTAAATTATTCATACTAGTAATTACTAAGCAATCCACTGCCTTATATAGCCAAAAAGGGAACTTAGATACATAAAAATCATATTACTATAATAGGGATCATCCACTTTATATATCCATTAATAAGGCTATGAGGAATCATCCTAATAAGAAATAAATAAGAGTTCAATTACTTAGCTTCCTTTTAAGGAGCAAAAACTTATTAATAAACAATCAACTATCACTATTGCACAACCATGTTAAAGGTCTTGAGAAGGGACCCAAAGTTTAAGCATTGCCAGGTTTCAATCTACCTTTCTCCTCTTTTCCAAGAAGATCCAACTTAATCATCTTTCAAGAAATTTTATACTATAATATCAACTCAAAGTAATTCTAAGGGAAACCAAATCTATATTAAAACATACAAAAACTAGACTAGCCTTAAAAGATTAGCTGGTATTTTCATTTCATTCGAGAGTTATGAGAAGATTGGATCTTCCTGGCACGAGGCATACCAACTCGCGCTTCAATATAATGCATAACCATTAAATTTATTAGAGAGGGTCAGAGTCACATTACACACCCAAAAGACTTACACCCAAACATCAACCATGGTCACATCAATAGGTAGCATATTAATGTTCAACCCTTATTCTTTAAAATCCAAACCATACAACAATAAGAGGAACATTCTCAGTGGTAACCACCACCGGAAAACGTTCTCATTAAAATAGTTGAAAGGATATCTCTATGAGGAATCACTATAGGATAGCGTTCTCATAAAAATCGATGAGGAATATCTATGTGAGGAATCGCTACAGGATAGCGTTCTTATTAAAATTGTTGAGGAATATCTCTATGAAGAATCGCTACAAGATAATGTTCTCATTAAAATCGCTGAGGAATATCTCTGTGATGAATCACTACGGGATATCGTTCTTGTTAAAATAGTTGAGGAATATCTCTGTGAGGAATCACTACATGATAGTTTTCTCATTGAAATCGTTGGGGAATATCTCTGTGAGGAATCGCTACAGGGTAGCGTTCTCATCAAAATCGTTGAGGAATATATTTGTGAGGAATCTCTATAGGATAACATTCTTATTAAAATCATTGAGGAATATCTCTTTGACGAATCACTACATGATAGAATTCTCATTAAAATCTCTGAGGAATATCTCTGTGAGGAATCGCTATAGGGTAGCATTCTCATTAAAATCACTGAGGAAGGTCCTATGAAAAAATGCAGAGGTAAGGATTCATCTTAAAGGAATTCGCTAGCAGCCGAGGTAAACGGAAATTAAGAATAGTAAGAAACAATCATCCAAAGATTGTGCAGAGCCATGATGAACTCGTGTGTAGCTAAGAAAGGACTTCATGAGGGTAAGAACAATCACTAAGGAGGCACAAAGGCACCATGAAATTCACTGGTATGCATTAAGGAAATTTGAGTTTGAAGGAACCAACAAGGATTTAACTGCAACTGGTCATCAACTTTTAGATCCTAAAGAAATTATGAACTTTCTCTTGAACTTGAGGATTAATCGAGGGATTAGTGGCTAGGTGATATGGATGAACTACGAATTGAAGGAAGTCTTCCCAACCTATTTGTTTACCTTACATGCTACCATGATGAGCACTGAACGAGATTTACCCACAGTGCAGAAAGATTATACAAAGCTAATCTATTCAACATGCAACTTCATAGTCTTGCCACAACAAGGTATCAGAGTGAGATTTCATGGACAGATTAATCATAGTAGTGGAGAGTTCCCCCATGCACATCCATATAATAAAATTTTATACATAAACTAAATCTATTCAACCTGTAACTTAAGACATTTTTCCTTAAGCGCTTCCATAAAATTGTAAATGAAGAACACCAATTATCATTTCCAAATATTCGGTTAAAATTTAGCTAGTAACATTGATAACATATCCCTTCCATATCCCAAAACCATCCATTAACTCGTAAAACTTAACATCAAGTTTAATACAACCTAGGAAATAAATTACATATATATGAAATCCAAACTTATTACATTCAAACTTAGATAATAGATACCATAACAGTTGACAATGAAGATGGACTTGGAGACGATTTTCCACAACTGGCGTTCCTTCCAACCTTCCGCTTGCTAATCATTGAGACTTCACCGGTACCTCCCATCCAACGCTAGATATACTCTTCTTCCCCCTTAGCCCCCTGAGCCGCAAAGGGGCCACACACACACACAACCATAAACCTATAGCTCCCAACTCGCCTCGCAAGGTAGAGCCACCACTCTCTCTCAAGCTGGGTATCCCAACTCTCACAAGTAAAAACAGTCAAAAATTCTGCAACATAACTTTACCCATAACCAGTGTGATCATTTCCCCTCTTTACCATTTTATTTATTGGAGTTTCCTTAATGACACATCCCTACTTGCACAATTAATTCACTTTTTAATTAGATAAATTAGAATTTTTTTGCCCTTACACTTGTTAGCCTTTCCCTAAGTTGCATAGGTAATTCTACATTTTATTTTAATTAAAGTCAATTTCCCTCACCCTTCCTAAAAGTGCTCCTTAAATCACTCTTAGTTGTCTCTTTATTCCCCTTATTTCCAATTAATGACTGATGCCTTACCAAATTTGAGTTGAGTTAAAGTAGGAGTCTTGTTCTAGTTAGACTATTGTTAACTAGACTCTAGATATATTTCTATGTGTACACATTCTTTCATATTTATTTCTTTCTCTTTTTAGAACTCCCTTTTAATTTTTTCTTGCACACGTGTGCCTTATCAAATCTTTAGATATATTTCACTCTTTTTTTAATTCTTAACTTGATTTACTTCATCCCCTTTTTATTTAATTTATAAATTAGTTTTAGTCTTCTTACCCAAACTTAGACTTAGGATTAATTTTTGAATAGGCTTAGACTTTCATTTGGGGATGTGAAATTAATAATTTCAATCATTAATTAATTAAATAAATCCGACAATGTTTAAAGATTTTACAAGGTTTAATTATTCACTCAAG
>ML776560.1:1985708-1998557 GCA_009831015.1 Picea engelmannii | reverse complement strand
AGAGAGAGGGAGGGAGAGATGGGGGACAGACAACAAGTGAGAGAGAGGGAGAGAGTGTTTGGAGAGAGAGAGAGAGAGAGAGGAATATAGATGGAGGTAGGGGGAGGGAGACGGAGAGAGAGAGAGGGGGAGCATAGAGGGGAGAGAGAGAGAGGGCGGGATAGAGAGATATTTCTTGTTAACAGGGATGTGTGCTCGTTTCTATTCCTAATAATGCACGTGCACTTTAGGAACTTGTGTGCATTCCTAAAGCATACACGCTATTTTTATTTCAATTTTTTTTAGGAACATGCACACGTTCTTGTACACGTATTTCTTAGGAACACGTGCACATTATTGAGGAAGCACACACGTTCTTGGGAACGTGCCTATGTGACTTGCTGAGTGGAGGCTCAGGGTTTGTCGAACCTATCACATTAGGAACGTTGTGTGATCCTAGAAACGTGCACGCTTTCCTGCGAGTGTGCATTCATGCTCACCCCATTGCCACTTTATCATCCACTAACTTTGTATAGACACCGCACATACCGATTGTGACGTCCAAGCACGTTCATAAACCATTATACGTGCGCAAACCACTCTTTATCCATGGAAGCCAACACACCCATAGAGTTCGGGAACTCACACATCAGTGTCTAGCCAAGTCCCTCAATTGTATAGCCACTCTGCCATTCCTAGAGGAAATAATGAAATTCCAAATTTCTGAATTTCTATAATTTTTAAATGGAGATTTTTTACAACAACATTCTAATTCATCGTGGCTATACATTTGTCTGGAGTCGCCACCCTCTATTATAAATGGTTATTATATTTATTTCGATTATATTAATTTAATAATATTTAATTAAAATAAAGTAAATGATAAATTAAATTTCATAACTTGTTTATTTCATTTTGAAATTTTGAAATAAAGTTAATTATATTTATAACAATTTTATTAACAATACAATATTCATTTAAAAAAATAGTATATATATATATATATATATATATATTATTTTGTTTTTAATAAAAATTTAGTGTTTTTTATAATTTAGTAATAAAAAATAAAGTTACACAATTTCCTTTTATCTATTTTTAAGTAGAAAAAAAGACATAAAAAATAATAAATATTTTTGCAACCTAAACAATTAGTTAAAAAACTGAAAACAATAATAGTTACTACTTACTACTTGGGACTCGTTATGGTCAAATACAGTGTACACTTCGCCGTAAACTCCGGCTGATAAAGTGTCAAAATCTATAACTTTTTGCATTTTCCCGTTAATATTTTTTAAACTAAGATCCACAGCGAAAGCGAAACAATGACGGTATGGCACCTTCTTTTTTCAGTGGTTTCCAAAAGTTGCATCCATCATTCTCAAGTACGTCAGACATATTACTGTTAAGTGTCATCCATCGGTTTAATCGTGAAATGGAAGATTTGGTCGGCACATTTTAGTGGAGAAAGTTCGATCACACCAATTTTATAGGGTAGTTGATGTAGCTCTGTCAACCTCCTCAAATGGGGAACTCGGAGTAGGTGAGCACAGAGCTCCAGCTGCCCATGAATATCTCCATCGGTCATTCCTTCTCAGAGTTGAGCTCTGACGAGTCACGAGTCTCCTGTGCGTCCTTAAACATTTCTAAAGCCTAATTTCTCGCGCACACTATAAAACATGGACAGATGGGAACAAAACGAATTCATATTTCTACATCGCCTCAGATGGCATCAGAAAACGAATACATATTTCCACATCGACTCCTATTTCTACATGCATCTAGCCTTACCAGATCCAGGACTTCAGACATGGAATTCATTCCTGTAATAAGTGTTTGTCCAGAATGGGACTCAGACTTGGAATTCATTCCTGTAATAAGTTTTTGTCCAGAATGGGACTGTTAAATGGTCCAACTTGATATATATGGAATTGCTTCAGACAGATTTATCACGAAGTAATGATTAAATGGACGAGTGCTATACCAGAACAGGTGAAACGAGAATCTTTATTATTTCCTTTTACTTACTTGTTTCTCTTACATAATTTATTACTTTGTGATAGAATTTTCGACTTATTTGTTTCGGCTTTGCTTTCTTTACAGGATTAATTCGCTGAGGCTCTCCGTGACCTTGGGACCGCTCTTCGATCTTCTGAGTTTTACGACGAATTAAGTCCTCCCCTGTCAAGTTTCTTGCTCAAATGAGTATTCCATGTAATTTACAGTCCTCTCTTTTCAAAGGRTCAATTTATTTTAGGTTTGCCGGCAAAACTTCTGCATCTTWYAWTYTCTTTTGTTATAGGGTCTACCMCRARRWTGCACGRAWYSARYTYCTGSMATTCTTATYYCKMAWTSTACTTKAAMTTCCTGGMAYTMTWYWTAKWKCTCYTYWGWTAGTAGTGGYCTRCCAGCACACAKRTATKCACRKACATCTCMATYTTMAGTGTTAGGAATGMMGATWCGTTTAWWAGATSTCAATTTTTKTTAGGATGAACTWYGGCACTSWTATTAGAGTTACTCCCTCRGAAGTCTATGGTTAKTKGCTACCGTCATAATTAGTAGCTTAGAGTTCCCTTTTGATGATATTCAGAATCATCGTTATACCCAAAAGTTTAGCACCCCAATAATCTTTACATTCTACTACATGTATTTAAATGAAAAGAGGACAAATTTGTAGAAATACTCATTTGGGCAAAGAATTTGACATTGAAGGTAAACGCACGCCAAATTCACGAGCCACGCAGGAAGCTCTGAATACATTAGCCATTTCATCAATCACTGGCAATGGCAGCCGTTTTTTATTCAGTTACAATTAACGAAGCTTGTTTAAGTACGTGGAAGCAATTTTGTACTTGACAGAGGTACGCTCCTTTGCACATTTTGTCTGCACTGTCATTCTTTTGAGATTGAATACTCTTTCCAGAGTCAGAGAAAACCGGGACTGGGTTGTCACAACTTGTGCTGGGTACATAATAACCAGCTTAACCGAGTTTTTGTCTACTCTAATGTGTTGATATTAGAACTCTACCTTTAATAAATTTCTCTATTTTTAATATATTTATGTGTTATTTGACTGATTTGGAATATCATATAAGTCTCAACACAGTATTATCGTCTTCCTCCATTCTTTCTCTGTAGTTTATCCTAAACTGAATCTGAGTATGTTATGATTTATAGTACTAAAATCGTATAGTCGCATTTAATATTTTCTAAGAACTCATTAAGCTTCAAGCAGCGACTCTTTTCCATTGCAATTGAAATTTAAAAATGGACATCTGAAACCTAATACGGAAAGGTTTCAGGAATTTATCAGAGTCTGAATCTGAGTCAGTTGTGATCTAGAGTGGACGCAGATAGTGGACTGGTTCGGAAAAGCCTACGAGTCCAAACACACTATTATGCTCTCCCTCCATTCTCTCTGTAGTTTATCACCATCTGAATCTCTATCTGTTGTGATTTATAGTACTGAAAGTATATAGTGGTATTTCATATTATCTGGGAACTCATTAAGCTTCAAGCAGCAACTCTTTTCCATTGCAATTGGATTTTTAAAATGGACATCTGAAATCCAAAAGATAATGGTTTCAACAATTTATTATAGGCGTTGATGAAGACCATGCCACACAAAGTTGTTGTAACTTTTTATTTCATTATTGTAGGGTTTTTTTAATGTAAGTATTAAAGGGTGTGTTAGAAATAATGTTTCATTAATATTGCATACTAAAGTTTGGGGTTTGGGGATTAGTTTAAAGATGTGTAGAAGATTGTTGAGATATTCTCTCAATCTACATCTCCATGTGTGGAGTTAGTTGGATCTCACTTCATCTATATATAACTGTTGTATCTTGATGTGTTGATAGGTAATATAATTAAGTGTTTTTGTATAATCATGTTTTCCATCTCAATTTCTATTTTGGTATCATACCAAGGACAACCCTGGCTCTCTCACTAGAGGGGCTGGAATATGAGTAAAATTGAGAGTTAATTCTTTGTACATAGGTAGCCTAAGAGAGTTTGTTTCTTATTGTTTTCTGTGTGTATTATTTCGCTACATAAATTCGCTTGGAAAAATCACTGCATCCGTGAGATACCTGCTGGTGGATTGGAAGGGAGACGCTGCATTGACAGATTGCAGAAAACTGCTCCAACGTGAAGAAAGAAATTGTTGCTCACGTGAAATTGCTGCCCAAAATCGTTCTCTTTAAAGATGCTCGCTTAAAAGAGTGACACACTGTCACTGCAACAGAAAGTGGATCCGTTGAAATTGTCCAGAGCCTCATATGCCTTCTCATTTCCATTCTCAAGGAAACTTATTAGCAGTGTTGAGGGAAAATTAAATTTGCTAGGTTAAAAATCAGAAATAAATCAATTTTCTGATTATTGGCAAATCGCTTAGGAATTACATTGCTGCCGAGGTTAGGAAAATTGATGAGCTGGAGCTGCTCACTGTGTGTGTTTGAGCGCTACTCATAATTCTGTTAAGGAAACAAAATGGATATGTGGTTCAAATCGAAGAAAAGGAGAGCTATGTAAATCTGCACAGTGGTTTTTGCTGCACTTGCCTCCGTTTAAAGACATCGATCATCATATCGAAGTGTCATTCCTTAGTAGCCTACGATGAATGTGGCAGCGAGATTGGCAGGAGCATCGGTAGCGAGCGACACTTATTGGATTGCAGGAGTCCATCTAAAGCAAAGAGGAGCAACGTTAATCGTTATATTAATTATTGTGAATGATATATATATTTTTATATAGGTTTATTTTTGGTTTGTAAAATAAAATAAAATATTAAGATGCAGAACTAATTACACGACACTGTATCATGATCTAAATTGGTGGTTCTTAACCTATTTCGGTGTCACAAGAATTCATCACTAGTTGGGTTATGCATACAGTCAACTGGGATTTTTTTGTGTATATTATTGTAGATGTGTTTAAAGAAGGTCAAATTCTATAATTGACTGTTGAAGATATTTTGTATACGGAATGTTATCCTAGATAACTGGTGAATAGCGCGGAGGGCCATGTATTCACATGGTAGCAGTTCCACAGAGTACTTCACTATCAAGATTGTCCTTTGGGAGATCGAGAAGCGTCAATTCTGCAAAGTTCGTCAAAGATGATCAGAAGCATTTATATTTTAAATGAGTTGAATGGTAACCTCGAAGATGAGGAAGAGAAGGAGAACAGTCTGGAGACCAGAGTAGGTATAGGTGTTGATGAAGACCATGCCAAACAAAGTTAAAGTGATGTAACTCTTTACAACTGTGATTTTATTATTGTAGGGTTTTTTTGAATGTAAGCATTAAAAGGGGTATTAAAGATAATTCTTCATTAATGTTGCATACTAAAGTTTGGGGATTAGTTTGAGGATGTGTAGGAGACTTTGATTATTATTGTAGGGTTTTTTTGAATGTAAGCATTAAAGGGAGTATTAGAGATAATGCTTTATTAATGTTGCATACTAAAGTTTGGGGATTAGTTTGAAGATGTGTAGGACACTGTTGAAATATTCTCTCAACCTACATCTCCATGTGTGGAGTTAGTTAGATCTCACTCCAACTATATATACTTATTGTATCTTGATGTGTTGATAAGTAATACAATTAAGTGTTTTGTATAATCATGTCTTCCATCTCAATTTTTATATTTTATAAAGTCTCTTGTGATTTAGAAAGAAAGCAGATAGTGGCATTTCAATTATCTACGGCTTCAAGCAGCAACTCTTTTGCATTGCAGTTCGATTTAAAAACTAGACATTTGAAATCAGAACGGTAACGGTTTCAGCGAGGTTATAATGGTAGTCATATTTGTTTTAACTGGGAATGTGCGCAAACCACCGATCATAGTTGTATAAAGGACCTAGGAAATCAGCCTGTTCCAAATGGGGTTCTGGGATCGTGGATGGCTGTATGCAGAATAGCAAACCCAGATATAATTTGTCGTTGACATTCAAGTTCTTGAAAGTCAAAGCTCTAGCAAAAACGTATTATGGGATGTAGCTTGGTACATAGGGAACGCCCTCCCCGCACTTAGAGACTTGGGGTATCGACATTGAAGTTAAATACTTCGGTTGCTGGCTAGTCTCTTTTGACAGGCTTGTAAAGCCATCGATGACGGAAAGTCAAGACTTTCTTCTCTTAATTTCCTTTATTCAATCACCCAGGATGAAATAAAAAGGCATTCAAGATTAGTCAGTCTGCGACGGGCTTATTCAGTTTGCTATCGTGAAACGCTTTCTTTCTCGTCTCAGGCAACTATCCAGTTTATATCTTTGTTTTTCAATTACTATCCAGTTTATTTCTTTGTTTTTCAATTAGTTTAACCTCAATCTATCCTATACGCTCTTCAAGTGACAGCCCAGGTGTCATTGATGACAGGGTTGACAAAAACACTTAGAAAAGCATGAACTTTTGTGTCTAATAACAAGACGAAACCCTGTCCTTGTCGGTTAGCAATATGCACCCAGCAGTAGTGCAGGGTATGTTGGGATATATATCATCAAAGTTAAAAATCCTTTAAATCTGATGATGTATATCAGCATAGGACAACACTAAATGCACTTCAGGGTGTATATTGTTTGCGCTCCGTATCAAGCTTCTTAGCTTACAATTCATTGAAGTCATCATAATCAATCTAATTGTCAGAATTACCTAATCATTTAAAAAATAAAATTTTCATTGGCCAGAGGATCTGATAATCCTACAGATTAGGTTACGATATAATGCTACCGATTAGGCTACGATAATGTTTCATCCGGCCAGAACCACTGCCTCCCCCACCACTATCATTGCACAATGCTAAATATCACTGCAAACATTGCAATTGTTTTGGTTGTTTCGGTGTTGAAAGTCACAGCTGACAAAACTATCGAGCGATAAAAGAAGGAATGCGTGTAAGAAGGAACTGCTATAGCTTAGAGAAAGAAGCAAGCCAGCCCAGCGAGAAAATGAAGGGTTTTCTATTACTAGTGAGACATAGAGCTTTAGAGTTACCTGGGCCGCTACCAGGAGACCTTCGCACATATGGATTGGATGACCTTATATCTATGCATACCAGGAGCCAACATGCAATGTCACGAGGAAGGCAAGGATGGCAACATGCAGTGTCACGTTATGACATTTTTTTTTAAATTGTCCTCTGTACAAACATTAAATGGTAAGGGCTTATTCAGCGCACCCACCAGTACCATGCATCTGTTGGTTTCATGCAGTGTCGAGCATAATATGATGGTTAGTTGAATATTGGGTTTTATTAGTCCCTGCCAAAAGCTTGAGACTATAGTAATGAGTTTGCTTTTGACTCTATATTAGTTGATTGTTGACTTTAAATTTATGTGCTATATCCAATGTGTAACATAGGAAATCAATATCTGTATTTTTTTTAATAATAAAA
Source organism: Picea engelmannii (assembly GCA_009831015.1). Lineage (NCBI taxonomy): Eukaryota > Viridiplantae > Streptophyta > Pinopsida > Pinales > Pinaceae > Picea > Picea engelmannii. The sequence continues at coordinate 1,991,183 of ML776560.1, read as the reverse complement.
AAATATATTTTTCTAAAATTTAATTGGTTGATATCTTTGAAGTGTTATTGCAAGCAATGTATAAAATTGATTACACAATTAATGGATTTGACATTTTGACAAGAAAATAAGGGCTTCTACTCACCATTTCTAAAAAAAAACAAGCTTGCCAAAAACAATGAATTGGTTCTTTGAGAATCAAAACATGTTTCTTCAGATATGCATGTTTGTATTGTTGTAAAGGCCTTTTCTCCCACATCTTTATGATCTTTATGTGTTCATGCTCGGTAATATGGAAAAAATTGGATTTATATGCCAAACATTATTGGTAGAAATATAAATAAATTTACCAGGTAGTTTCATATGCAGTCAAGATTTTATAGACTCTATTAGATACATAAATTGCCTAGGTTATTCACCTCACTCTTCATTATATATTTTGAATAATAAACAACCCTCAATTATTATCTTTTGACAAAAAATATTCATTACTTGTATTTAGTTATATTAAGTTTCATTGTTCAACATGTATTTTTCAACTAACTTGGCGGGGACTGCGTTTCCATGCAACCCTTGTTATAAATTGGCTTAGTTATAGTTATGATATTTTTTTATGTTGAAAACTTGTCAACTAATTTTTCATAGGGTAGTATGTACAATAATTAAATTTTGAATGTGCGTGTATGCATACTAGGAAAGAGAGGAGAGAATGGTTATATGTTTGTGATTGGCTATTGCAATTCTCCTTTGAATAATAAGAATATAGATTATCATTGTTCAATGATTTTTCTTATATTAGGTTTCAGTATCAATTGTGTGATTGTTGTTGTGTCTAATTTGTTCTTGGTTTTATTTTCTTTGTCATTAAAATCTTTTTAGGTTTATACTTAAGTTTATGCTTCCCTAAGTGGTATTAGAGCGCAGAGGAAAGTATAATCTAGTAGTTGGATATCAGAGCGAAGTTAGCCAAGCCGAGCCTAGTGGACCTGCATGAGTTCAAGAGACGAATCTAGGTGAAATTGTATTGCACTATCACAGGTGAGTGAATATACTTAGGAAATTCGGTATGAATAATGTGAAACTGGTAAAATCCCTTTGGCTTTCCATTATAAGTTTTTTCTTCAAGTTTATGTCCTAACTAATGAAGAATAAAAATTGATCCGCAATTCCATATGCAAAATGGAAAATGCAACAACATATTACATTGACACACAAGAATGAAATGCTACACAATACAAAAATAGGTAGAGAATGAAAGAGAAAAACAACAGGAATTAAGAATTAAATGACCATTTATTGTATTTCAGCAAAAAGACACCCTTTTTATCAAACTAGGCGATTTTTTTACAGCAACAACAAGAGACCTTTTGCTTTTGTTTTTTATTGAAAAGCGTTGTTTCACTTTTGATTAATTAACTGCCTAATGAACTAACATGCTAATTATTTATTAGGAAATGCTCTGCTCAACTCGACTGGCAAGGGAAGATTAAAATATTAATTACTAACAATATGTTAATTATCTCCTACTCGTTGGCGAAGGAAGCTGGACATCCTTCCCGGTGGCCCAATTCCTCCCTGTTTAGATCTCGAAGCATCCTCGCTTCTGCCAACAAATGAGAAAATTTGCATTGCATTTTCTCCAGTGCTTTCTTGAACTGTGTCGGGATCATATTTGAGTGGGCGAAGTTGATGATATTTTCCTCTGAATCGATGCTTGTCCTGCAAGAGCCACACATGAGCTTCCAGGTGAAAGAAATATGTAGTGTGAATATTATGAGGCTTATGTTTTGCACGCTCTCGTGTAGTTGGTAATGCAATGACTACCTGAATATGACACTGAGAGAAAGTGTGGGTAGAACACTAAGATGAGTTGTATTCTTGTTGTTGATGTGAAGACCCTGAAAGAGTGAGAGTAACGGGCATCTTGACCATATAATCATCCCGAGCTTCACTATCTTCCTCAACACTTCCTTTAAATACAAGCTCCATGAAAAACAATGGGTTTGTCCAATACCTCTTGTTTTATTTATCTTTGTTATAATGCATTTGTAAGAATTTCGTTTTCCTGAATCTTTCTCAATAATCTATTTCGCAAAAAAGGAATTGTGAGGATTTTTTTTATAATATGTTGGAACTTATGTTGGAGTACATAAACTGCTAGCAGAGATTACTGGAACAAAAAACTTCTTTGCCATAAGAAATGTTGGAGACACACAAGGAAAAGATGAAGATGGAGTACGGCTGGAATTCAGAAGTTGGTCAGGTTGGCATGTTGTCACATCAGCCTATTGGGGAGCGAGACAGTATGAAGAGATATTGGGAAAAAAGGCTTTCGAAAGGAGATCAATGGTGTGTTCAATAGAGCAAGATGAGGGAAGTCTCGTGGGTTGGGGGAAGGCATTGGCAACTTCTGGGAGCGGAGGAGTCATGTCTTGAGGTGCTGGGTTGGTCATATGGTTTGGTTTAATGGGGCGAACCAAACACAAGGAAACATATTTGTTAAGAGTTACTTTCTTAATTATCGTTTTTCATTCAAAGGTTGTGTGGAGTGAAGATTAGAGGAGGTAAATACATAAGTGTGTCCCTCATGTTGCAAGTAGTTTTTATAGAGTTTGGCATGATAAAAATCATTCTGAGCCTATTGGTAGGGGATTCCAAGTAACAAGTGTGCACAATCTAAAGAGGAAACATCACACACCACATTATCTCGGAAAGGGCCAATAGTGAAGGTCATCGTGCAACACTAAGAGACAGTGAGGTGCAAGACTTCCTTTTGTACCCATCCGAACTGATATGGTTCAGGGTGTGGAGTAGTTGGGAGTTGTAGGCATTGGGCCAAGTCCTGGGAAATGAGGTTCTTTTGGATTTTGTTGTCTACGATGAGAGTATCCAATTCCTCCTTAATTTAAAAATTGTGGGTAAATAGGGGCATAAACGAGGTGTCATGTTCATTGGTAGTCATCATAATTAGAGATGGGTCAACTTCTATAAGATTTTCTATAGAAATGACTTCAGGAGGGTTAGGGGAATCAGACTGAGCGACCTCTAGAAAAAGATTTATGTTGTGGCAAAGGTTTTGAAGTGCTCAACAGTGAGTAGAAGCATGCAAGTTGGTCTTGTGGAAGGTACACCAGGGCATTGTTCGAGGTGTGGAGGTAGTGGTAGGGGTAACTTGAGAAGGGCCAGTAGTAGAAGGGTCATATCTATATTGGGGTGTGCGGAATCAAGGAGCCACTTTACGCTTAACGACCAAGGCCAGAAGAAAGGCCTTATCCAAGGAAGAAATATCGAACAAATCAACTTCATGACAGAGATGCATTAATAAACAATAATTGAATTTAATAACTAATGCCTCTTCAAGGTCACTGATTTGTAGTTGGATGCACAATTTGCAAAAGATGTCGATGTATCCATGGACGGACTAAATGAAAAGTTGTCATAGCCACAACCATCTGGCAAGAAGGTTCTGGCGATATCCCAGTGGGTAGAAGGGATCTCTGAGAGCCTGGAAGATTCCACCCCATGTCGTAATGTGTGGTGTATGTGTCTCGACCAACTCTCCTCTGTCCATGACCCAGGAATAATTCTCCAGTTGAGTGTCTCACCATGTCTGTGCAATTCCCTCGAGTTGTAGACTGTCGATCTAAAGCTTCATGTCTTATTTCAGCTCTAGACATGCACAAAAGTATGTGGAAAGATTGTGAATCCAAGAGTCGACATTCTTGCCATTCATTTGGCCCGCAAACTTCGGCAATTAGAAGCGTATATTGAGTTGCATGGATGTTGGAGCTCTGCATTGTTGCAAACGAAGTAGCTCCTAGAGAGCATCGTTAAATCATCAATTAGAGTCGTGGTAGTGGATGTGAAATCCTTTGTAGATGGCTCTCTTCACGACGACATACTTTTTTTATTCACCATGAATATCGATATGTCACTAGATGCTGCATTGAGAATCATTAAACTCATGAGCGCATTGAAAAGGGACTCGATACCCTGAAGAGAGCGTGTGGAGAATGGTGAAAGATGAACGTCCTGGAAGCCTTGAGGAGGACGTACTGGAAGTCCTGAGAACGAGGTATAGCTATTAAAAGAAAATGTTGTATGGTCTCTCTTCTGAATTTCATGGCTAAGCAAAAGTTGGCTTGGATCCAGGCTCTGATACCAATTGATTCGCAATTATATATGCAAAATGGAAAATGCAGCAAAATATTAGATTGACACACAAGAATAAAACATTGCACAATACAAAAATACATAGAGAATGAAAGAGAAAAAACAGTGGAAGTAATAAGTAAATGACCATTATTTGTATTTCAGCAAGAAGACACCCTTTTTATCAAACTCGGCAATTTTTTTTTACAGCAACAACAAGAGAGTTGTTGCTTTTGTTTATGATTGAAAAAAGTGTTGTCTCACTTTTTATTAATTAATTACCACACGAACTAACATGCTAATTATTTATTATGAAATGTCGTGCTCAACTGGATTGGAAAGGGTAGATTACAATAGTAATTACTATCAATGTGATAATTCTCTCCTATTGGTTGGTAAAGGAAGGTGGGCGTCCTTCCTGGTGGTCGGAAAGGGTTATATGTCTCAAGTATCATATGCTAGTAGGTAGTTTGATGAATGCAATGGGAAATTGTTACTAATTTCACATGCAGTCGGTGTGTAACACCCTGTTTCCCCCAGCTTGTAAATATAACTGGACTGGCCAAGAACTATGGCAAACTCATAAATATGAATATGTGATGTAAAGGGACCTGGAGGAAAAGGTCAATGAATGTGAATGACATTTTGAATTTATTGCAGGACTGCTGAGAGGGGATGTGCAGAAAAGAGACCACGTTGGCGGTGGAAGGCACCTGAAAAGGTGGCGTTAACTTCCACCGAGAATTAATACCGTATTTGGACTCCACTGGCCTGGAGAACCAAAAGCGGCTCGCTGGCCCCCAAATTTAATGTCTCGCAGGCTGGTAGGCGGGCGACTTGATGAGGGATGGGATGGTGAACCACCCATCCGTAGAGCCATCAGGCCTAATCGGCGCGAGGGTAATCATGCCACACACAACCTCGCGAGAGGATAAGGCGTATGGCAGAAGTGATTGAAGGGGGGGCAGACGCGAGGGGAACTCTGGCATTTTACGCAGAGTGAGTGATAGCAGAGAGGAAGGATTGCAACCTTCACTCCTGGTCACTGGCAGACAGAGAGACACAATCTCACAGCATCGTGGTCTCAGCTCAGGGGTGGCTAGTGGTAAATCCGCTGGGAGTCGCTACGCCTACGGTTGGGTGGAAACGAGCACCCCTCTCAGTAGTCGCACCAACTTCTGAAGTTATTTCTGATAAGTGCTTTGTTCATATTGCATCTTGAAATTCATATGCTGACATATATGCTCATAAACTGTGAAATGGTGAACAATTACAGTATAAGAATGTCTATGTAGTGTTTTGATAAGTAATGTTAGATATATGCTTATAACAGAAAGACCACGC
>ML776560.1:1948844-1979732 GCA_009831015.1 Picea engelmannii | reverse complement strand
AAAAGAGACCACGATGGCAGTGGAAGGCACCTGAAAAGGTGGCGTTAACTTCCACCGAGAATTAATACCGTATTTGGACTCCACTGGCCCAGAGAACCAAAAGCGGCTCGCTGGCCCCCAAATTTAATGTCTCGCAGGCTGGTAGGCGGGCGGCTTGATGAGGGATGGGATGGTGAACAACCCATCCGTAGAGCCGTCAGGCCTGATCGGCGCGAGGGTAATCGTGCCACACACAACCTCGTGAGAGGATAAGGTGTATGGCAGAAGCGATTGAAGGGGGGGTAGACGCGAGGGGAACTCTGGCATTTTACGCAGAGTGAGTGATAGCAGAGAGGAAGGATTGCAACCTTCACTCCTGGTCACTGGCAGACAGAGAGACGCAGTCTCACAGCATCGTGGTCTCAGTTCGGGGGTGGCTAGTGGTAAATCCACTGGGAGTCGCTACGCCTACGGTTGGGTGGAAACAAGCACCCCTCTCAGTAGTCGCACCCACTTCTGAAGTTATTTCTAATAAGTGTTTTGTTCATATTGCATCTTAAAATTCATATCCTGACATATATGCTCATAAACTGTGAAATGGTGAACAATTACAGTATAAGAATGTCTGTGCAGTGTTTTGATAAGTAATGTTAGATATATGCTTATAACAGAAAGACCACGCATGGCTTATGTTGATAAATGAATTTAATTAGGCATGAGTCGAACTAAGTTAGGCTTCCAGCCCGTTCTTGGGAAGCTGTTTACCCTTATCTGCCTTCGGGAATGCCCCGGTATAGACCTCTTCACAGAGATTCCCTCCTTAGAAAGGTTCACCAAGAACCCAGAAAAAGGACTTGAACGCGCAAGTCTTAATAACCCTGTACGAGGAGGAATGACCCTCTTAAGGTTCTGAGGTAGCAGTGTAGGGATATGTAACAAATCGACGAATGAGATCTCGTCGGATGACCCATAGCCATTCACGACCGTTAGATTGACGGAAGTAACGAGGGTGTTACATACCTTGCCCCTTTTCCCCTCTATCTTTGTGAACAACGAGGAAATCGAGATCGTAGATCCCAAGACCCAGGAGAGCATTTGGACCATTGATCTTTCCACATCCACGAAGTAGTGGAAGAATGCCCAAGGTGGGACAATCTGAGCCATTGGATCTCATCAGAAATCCCGTCGGCTGTTGGATCGGGTTAAGATGCTTGGAGTTTAGTCTCTAGAGTGTGCGCAGGAAGGACGGATCTAGACCGTTAGATCTTGGTCCAATTACCCGTCAGTCGTCGGATCGGACCGGAGTTGTTCGAGGGTTACCATCGGGAGTCCAGCCATCGGTATATCGGGATTCTCAAGGACAAGAAAATCGAGACACTTCAAGTCTCGAAACGCCGGGAAGATCTGAACCGCCCGTCGAGGATACACATGGAAGAGATCAAGGTTTTCTCTTGGGAGTCGGGATATCGACATTCCCATGGACAGGAGATCAGGGAAGTCCGAAGTAAAAACCCCGACAAAATATGAGCTGTCCGTTTAGGGAGACAGGTGTCCGAAATCTGTAGAGAGTCGGGACATTCGGCATCGGGAAATTGGAGTTCCTGAGGTTGTGAGAATGGGAACATCACAAGTCTCGAAATCCCGGAGAAATCGGGACCGTCCATCAGAAGAGGACGAGTGGCAGCAATCGGTGTCGTCGGGGAAATTCCCGAAAGGAAGTTCTTGATCGACGTTTGTGTCATCGGGATATCGGGAATCCTGATGACAATTTGTTTATGCATTTTGGAATCGCGACGCTCGAAACCCCAATGAGTGGGAGCCAGCTGTCAGTATATTAGAGAAGTATGGAGCACCATTATGGGGGCCAGCTGTCAGCATAGCGGGAAGACGGGATTCGAAGGATCGGGAATCCCGTGAGCCCATAAATTTTGGCATTGAAAACTCCATAGCCCTGACGAGGGATAAGACTGCGGTCACGGGGATCATGGTCATGTGAGCTAGGAGCCTAGCTAGGAGAGCTAGCGCGTAAAGGGCGCATCGGGATTCGAGGAATCGCGAGTCCTGGGGACGTTTGCATTTTGACATTGGAAAGTACGAAACCCCGAAGGGGGACAAGGCTGCGGTCTTGTGAGATAGAGGTCACGTGGACTAAAGACTTTGCCCAGGAGGCTAAGGCAGCAGAGGAGCGTATTGAGATTCGAGGATCGGTGAACCAAATTGTTGGGACATCACGTGTGTCAAAACCCCGATGAGGAGGTATGGCTGCGGTCACATAGAGGGAGGTCGTATGGACCCAAAAGACTAGCCCAAGGGGACTAGTGGAAGTTGGAGTGCGTCGGGAATCGGAGGATCACGGATCCAAAAGGCATATGCATTTTGGCATTAGAAAGCCCGAACCCCGACGAAAAGAAAAATATAAGGCTGCGGTCTCGTGAGCACGGTCGTGTGGACCAGGCCATAGCCCGGAGGGGCTAAGACTGGAAGAGAGCTCATCGGAGATCGGAGAATCGAGGGCATAGGAACCCTCGACATTAGAAAGGACAAAACCTCGAAAACCTGAAATTGTCATTAGGGGAAGACCACGGTTAGGTGTAGAGAGCCGTATAGGAGAATGAAAGACCCGTTGCTCAGGGTTGGAACTTCGCTGATGCAAGCTTCGGGGATTCTCATTTTTGAGAACTAAACGAAAAAGTTTGATTTAGGTAGTGGGTGTGTTACACAGTGTTGTCAATAGACACATGGAAAAACCAGGTAAAGAGCATGGAAATGGGTGCTTCAATATCTTAGAAGCACAACAGTACAAGTATCACCCATAGTGGTTGCAGTGATTTAGTCTGTTGTTATGATTCAGGAGATTTGGACAAGAGGAGACCTACCTCAGGTTATGTCTTCCAAGAATGTAAGGATCTATTGGATAAGTTTGGACAGGTACAAGATGAATTTTTCTGTGGTGGTCAAAATGTTGTGCATTTGACTAACAGTCTAGCGTATCAAAATGGGACAAGTGCAATAGTTTATAAGACACACGTTACTGATGGAGGCATAATGGTCGATACTTGAGTGAATCGTTCAGACACATTCATGTAACTTATCTTGGCTTGCAAGAAAGGTGATGAAAAATTTTGGGCATGATATATGAGGTAAATTGTTGTCAAGGTGGAAATTGTTGAAAATGTGCCAACTATTTCCCATGCGGTAGCATGCACATCAACTAAATGTAGAATGTGCATGCATACACACTACACTAAACAATTTGTGTATCTAGTGGATTATATTGTAATCCACTAGTTTGTTCTTAGTTTTATTTTCTTTTCCATTAAAATCTTGTTACTTGTATGCTTCCACTACCTAACATCCTTGAGCATGTCAAATGTTGAAGCCATCATAGATCATAGTTCCATTTGGGAAGCTCATCCTTCACTCCTATCGATCTATTGTTCTCCAAGGTAGTCATTCTTCCATGTATACCTTCCCACTTCTAGCACGATAAGCTTTTAAGAGTCTTTAATCAGATTAAAAAAAATAACAAAAAATGCATGTAATTAAGATAACATATAAACATTAACCTAATAAATAATCTTGTAATTACGATGACAGATAAAAATTGACTTGATCCTAAATATGAAGAACAAGGAGTAGCAACAACTGCTCAATAGAGATGTCCTAAGAGGAGCCTGATGTCAACGGAGGAGGATCCATGGTAGATTCTATCTCTCACAGTGGTGCTCTATAGTCCTCCTCATGTCTAGCAGTAGCACCCTCACTTAAACAAAACAGTTGTTCAGCAACTCCCGTGTTTTTTGTTGCCTCAAGCCAAGTTAGAGGGTGTGAATGAAATCAGAGGATGGATAAGGTAGCTGGAATAATGTAGCGGGAATTTCTATCTGTATATACAGAATATGCTTTTCTTCTCCCTATTGGCACTCCCGGCCTTTTCACTTCCTCTTCCGATCACCCTATTAACTCGAGGGTCGAGCACCTTTCATCAAGAGGAGTCTGGAGAATAAAGTAGTTCCTAAGATAAAGTAGGATAAAGTAGTTCACAAGATGTCTTTGTTTTTAAATTTAGAGAGTTAATAATTATGTGGACAACGGGGCAAGGTTTTGTCAAGATTTGAAGTCAAAGGAGAAAGCATAACAACTTATCTTTTAATCATCTTATCAAATTACCTCAAAGTTAAATCCTTCTATTATTAGGAACAGTAGTAGCAAGTTATTATCCATCCCAACAACTATCATACAGCTATAAACCAAACCCAATCTGACAAATTTGGGAAGACATTTCATCCAACCCCTATAACTATTTTCTGTTTCAAATGGTTCAAAGAGGTTACACCTTATTTTAGTCCGTTGCATTTTAGTATGCGATTTTCCTTAATAATCCACCACGAAGACTTAATCTAATTTTTTATTTTTTTTCAACTAAATTTATGTATTCAAAAAGTGATAAAAAAATATTTAAGTAATGTAAAATTGTGATTTCATCAACAATTACATTAAAAAATATTAAAAATATAGAAGGTTTAAACTAAGTCACCTATAATTTCCCTGAATAACCCATAACACTTAAAAAACCAAAAAAAACCTCTTAGCTAAGCTAATTACAGTTTCAGTCCTAGTTTCATATTCTCAAGTCGTAGATCCAATTCACTGAGTGGATGCACTTGATTGATTTAATTCCAATTAAACGGTTTAAGTTTACCCGATTCAACGGTTTAAGTTTACCAATTCAGTTTCAGGGCCAAAAGCAAGGATAGAATAGGTAGTTGTTGAAAGTACGTTAAAAGTCTTCCAAAAGTATGCACAATTTGCATGGTCATAATGGGTGACTGACATGGTCATAATGGGTGGCGGTCAAGAGAATCAAGCTCCCAAGAAGCATCTCTCACTATGCAACTTCAACATCTTATTGTGCCCGGGGGGAACGGACTGAGTTTCCATGTACACGTCTCAAATATATTCGTTAACCCCTACTATTTCGGTGTCATGCACCCATTATTTTGTTGCCTTTCTTGTGGCTATTTATAATTTCCATCATAACTTATTTTCTTTATGCCCTCCTACATATACACACAATTTACAATGTGGTTCATTGTAATGTTTATAAATTTTAGTAGGGATGTCATGTGATATTTCAATTTACACAACAATCATGGCAGAAACAGAGGGCAACTGCTACAAGGATCTAACGATCATGGCAGAAGCAGAGGGCAGCTGCTACAAGATTGAAACAACATTCTATGAGAAATCAATATCATCTTTGGCTATGATGTCTGTTCAATTCGGGTTTGCTGGGATGAACATAATCTCAAAAGTTGCTCTTTTTTTTTTTTATATGGATACTCTTACTTTATGAATATGTTTTAAGTTAGTTATATATATATATATATATAATATGAAGATAATTGAAAATAAAGAAAAATGATGTAACCATTTTAAGAAGATTTTAAGTTTCAATATTTTTGAAGTGCATTTTTTAATGGTCTCTATCATTATATATATATATATATATATATATATATATATATATATATATATATATAATGTATTTATTTTATGTTAAATTGACAACTATTCAGACAATCTAGTTAGTTAAATGATCCCATCTAATTACATTTCATTTCCAAATTTATTTGGCAGGGACTAAGCTGTCATGCAGCTCTTGTTATAGATTGACTTAGTTATGATGTTCTTTGTTGAAAACAAAAATGTGTCAACTAATTTTTCATATAGCATGCACAATAACTAAATTTAGAATGTGTTTGTATAAATATTAGGGAAAAGAGGAGAGGATGGTTATACGTTTGTGATTGGCTATTGTAATTATCGCTTGATTAATAAGAATACATATTACTATTGTTTAGTGGTTTTTCTTGTATTGGGTTTTCAGATAAATCATTATGTCTATTTTATCTGATTTATTATTGATTTTATTTTTTTTCATTAAAATCTTATTATTCTCAAATGGATGGATAACACAACGAAGTTAACCAAGCCTAGTGGACCTGCCTGAGTTCCATAGACGAATCCATGTGAAACATATTTATTGCAAGGTTGTCCATGTTATAGCACACCTCGAAAAATTAGTTTTTTATAAAGTGTCGTAGGCAGTTCATGTAAAAGGGGCAACAATTTTGGAAAATTGTCTAAGGTGTGACACACATGGATAACCCTCACTCATCACAATTCAAAGCAAAAGCGATAACTCTGAAACCCGTGGTATGAAGGGATTTTTTTTTTTTTCTTTGTATGAAATCGTCACATGAAAGGAGGTTTTATTAAGCACAACATATAATTAAATAAAGGAGTGGTTGACTTCTTTTTTTTAATATGCATATGGAGTATGAAAAAGTTTTTAAAATATATATATTAAATATGTGTGATTTATCTTAAATGTTTTTAATTAAATATTTTGGGATTCAAATATAAGTTGCGATTTGTGTTAATGGCGAAAGTGTAGAATTCTAAGTTTGAGGTGGAGAAATTCAACGGCAAGAATAACTTTGAGCTATGGAAGCTCAAGAAGTGGGATATGCTTGTACAACAAGGATTGCAAAAGGTGTTGGAGGGAAAAAAAAAAGAAACCGACAAGCATGACATACAAGCATTGAGAAGCTATGGATGCAAGAGCCCTCAATAACATTCGTTTCTTTTTTTCTGTCAGGGAAATCTCAGCAATGCAACTGAAGGAATGTTACAGAGCCTCATTGTACTCATCTTCTTATGAATGAGTGTATCGGTCACTTCTCTTCTCAGAGATAAAGTTGCCACCATTCTAGCGAGTCTTGCACTCTATATTTTTACAGTCTATGTACATTTCTTTCATTAATAGAAATCATGTATTGTTGTATTGTTGTATTTCTCTATTTCTGGTAATATTTGTGTATTTCATTATAATATCTCTACTTTCATTTCGTTCTGAAAATAATCTTGATCATAAATAGGCACCCAGGGCATGATATGCTAGATCAAACAATTACTTGATGAGCTTGTGAATGATTTCCCATTGATCCTATATGCGGATGACTTGGTTCTTATAGGAGATGAGAAGCTCATAGTTGGGTGCAAGAGGGAGCTTGTTTCAGAGTTTGAGATGAAGGATCTAGGTCTGATGCATTAATTCTTTGGATTGGAGGTGTGGCAGAGACCAAATGATATTTTCCTTATCCAAGGAAAATATATTGTTGAGATATTAAAAAGATTCAGTATGATGGACTACAATTCCATGACCACACCCATGACGATAAATCTGAATATCTTGAGTGATTCATCTTCATATTTGGTGGATCCCACAATACACAAACATATGATTGGATCCTTGATGTACCTGGTTAACACCAGGCTGAACATATGCTTTGCAGTGAATGCCTTGAGTTAGTACATGGTTGAACCTAGACATGTACATTGGATGGCAACAAAACATGTGTTGAGATACCTACCTGGTACAATTAGATATGGACTAAGATATTTCTTGGATGGAGATGTGAAGTTGCAAGGATATATAGACTCTGACTGGGAAAGGAGCATTGTGGATCGAAAGAGTACTTTTGGATGTTGTTTTAGTTTGGGATTAGTGTGATCTCATGATTGAGCAGGAAGAAGACATCAATGGCACTCAGTACAGAAAAGGAAGAGTATAGAGTAGATAGTATTGCAAGACGTGAAGCAATGTGGCTTCAAAAGTTTCTTGCAGGATTTCATCCAAGACATTATGTAAAAGGGAGCAGTGAAGCTCCAGTACACATCCACATATGAGCAAATTGTGGAAATTCTCACCAAGATTTTGTCCAAGGCAATGGACACATGAGTAGCATCGGGAAGACATTCTCTCATATTGATCATGTTGATTTGACCAAGGGAGAATGATACATTCACTCACAATATTAGCCATTTTTCTAGTGGTGAATGGCCCAGGTGCATTCTTTCTCCTATTAGTCATGTTGATTTGACTAGGAGTGAAAAAGACTTGAGGTGCTCCAGAGACAAGCTTGGCATGATGCAGAATGTCCACCCTCATTGAGAGAGAGGTGTGTTGTTTCTTCACATGCCGGCTAACCCCTCTGGCCAAGGGTTCCCTAGATTAGTCATGTGAGGTGACTGAGGGGGTAATGCACTGTCGGACATGATGAGAGAAGAAACATCACACACATATTAGTTAATACTATGGGAGTGGCTTCATGCTATTGGATGGGACTATAACTATGGATGATGGAATTATAGTAGTTGTCTTCTACTAGTTCATTATTGCATAGTTATAGAGACATTGACTATGATTATGGCTGATGGCATTGTAGTAGTTTTTTGCTACTAGTTGATTGTTGCATAATCATAGGTATGACTATAACTAATGGCATTGTAGTAGCTATGTGCTACTAGTTGATTGTTGCATAGTCATACAGATGACTATGGTTGATGGCATTGTAGTAGTTGTGTGCTACTAGTGGATTATTGCATAGTCATTTGGATCCTAACTATGGCCGATGGTATTGTAGTAGTTGTGTGCTACTAGCTTATTGTTGCATAGTCATGGAGGTTTCAAACTATGATTATGGATAATGGCATGGTATTAGTTGTGTGCTACTAGTTGATTGTTGCATAATCATAGAGACTGTTGGACTGCATGGTGGTAGCTTGTGTAGGTATCAGTTGATTGTAGGAGAGACATTGTGTCTGTGGATAGTATTTGTGTGCTACATGGGGTGGTCGTGTACCACCGGATAATAGTTGTGTACTACTATGAATCGACACAATCGTACTCTATTGGATGGCATTGTAGTAGATGTGCATTATTAGTTGATTTCCATGGAGACTACCAGTTCACATTGGAAGTATCTAAGTGCTACTTGATTGCATAGACGGTGACAAATGATTCGAGCTACCGATGGCATTGTGGCAGTTGTGTGCTACCAGTTGATTGTAGAGTAGTCAGTGGACTACTAGATGAAGACATTGTGAAAGATACCTCCCTAGATAAGAGGGAGTGTTAATGTTTGGCAGTTGCGGGAGGATCTTTCCATCCTAGATGACCTTTTTTATATGCAGAGAATATTTTGGAAGCAAGAGATCCATTGGAAAAATATTGAAATACCCTAGAAGAGAATTCATCCTAGAAGAATAAATAATAATGAAAAGACACCTTCACAGAAGAGAAGTCGGTCCAGCTAGAAGGATATGAAGACTATAAATAAGGAGGCACCTTAGCTCATTTTTTCACTCACTCACACTCTCTCAGCTACACAGAAGAAAGGCACAAGTTCGTAGAAGGTGACACAATTGTTGCAGTGACTCAGATTCTTCTTGTTCAATCTTTTGGTATCTCACTCTTGTGCACTAGTCCTTGAGCAGGTGCACTACCTTGGTATAGTGTTTTTGCTACAGTTGTGGTGGTATTTCTGGTTGAGCAATCCTTTGAGCTAGGATTTATTTGTTTGGACTTGATTTGTGAATGGAATCTATCTAAGAAAGGTTGATGGGTTTTTCCCCCATTTGGGGTTTTCCCTACATAAATCTCTTGTGTTCCTTTTGTCTCTTGCTTATGTTGTTATTGCTCAGTACATGATATGTGTGTGTGTGTGTGTGTGTTTTAATGGTAATGAAGTAAAATAACACTAGTAACTCTAATGCTCTGTAAATAAGTAAAATCATACAAGATTTTGGTGGGAATGTAGCTCAAGTACAACTATTTCCTTTTGTCAAGTGATATGGGTTCAAGTCCCAACATTCACTTACCATTTTCCATTTCTATTTTCTCTTTTTTAGCATTTATTGTTTTAGTTTATATACACACTTTTAACGACATTTTTTTGTGGGAATGTAGCATTAAATACAACTCAGTGCTAACTCTACCATTAAACCTAGCACTAAACCTAGTGAAAATATGAAAATCACTATAATTCCAACTTCTACGCTGGGAAAATGCTCCATTTAAAAAAATGCACTACAATTTGATACTAAACTAAATGTTGATCTATTTTATTTTAGTGTCCAAAGCAACCTTTGAGAGATCAATAATGATTTAACATTGTCTTCAAATAAGTGAAGTTTAATGAACTCAAAAACCAACAATTTTAGAGGAACTAGTTGGGGTTGACATGAATCAACATAAAACTCACATGAGCAATAGTAACACAAAATATGAAGGGTATAATTGAAAACCAAACAAGTCAATGAATAACATTAAGATATTTTATATCATTTTACAAATGACAAAACTAATAAAATATATAGGAGTAGGTTTTGATTAGCTTTCCCAAAATCCATAAAATTTGGGGTCACAAAGAAAAACTGCTAACCACCAATGTGAGTTATAAATAACCACCATAGGTGAGTCATACATACATTTAATGAAAATTAAGGGACAACAAAGTCAATTTAACCACCATATATAAACACTTAATCAAATACACATTTTTATTATCTTCATCCACATCCTAAAACTAGGCTTGAACATTCCCATACAATGCATTTTTTATCTCTATAAACTGTAACAACCCAACCCAACACGAGCCAACTTGGAGAGTTGTTACATACTAAGATAATTTCTTTTCAATTTAGAACAACAACACATGTTCATGTAAATAATTTTATAGTATAAAATTTCCAACATAGTAGTGGA
Organism: Picea engelmannii; assembly: GCA_009831015.1. NCBI lineage: Eukaryota > Viridiplantae > Streptophyta > Pinopsida > Pinales > Pinaceae > Picea > Picea engelmannii. The sequence goes on along the minus strand of ML776560.1, from coordinate 1,969,138 downwards.
ATAACTCATGAATACATTTTACATACCTAAACAAACAAGCCTTTATAGAAGCCATCAAATTAATGCAAGCCATTCTTCCAATCTACAATAGAAATTATGGGGAGAATCACACCCTAGGGTTCATTTTCCTGATAACAAATAGAACACCTGGAACTAGGTGGAGCCCCATGAGTAGGGATTAAGTTTGATGAGAAACACAAGTTATTAATCCCTATGCATTCTACTCAAAACTGCACTATTCCCATCTAAAAGACAACAATTAGTGATAGAATCCAATTGAACATGGAAATTGTGTGGTGGAGAAGTGATCCAAATTGGATTTACACAAAAACAATTGGTTATCATCTTAGGTTCTATGAGGATCAACATATGAAATATTTAAGGCTAAGGATAAGGTAGACAATAGTTTTGATGGTATGAAGGGCCACATGCCATCCCAACTAGTGTCCACACTTGTATTAATATAATAGTCTCAATGTAAGAATGGGAAACATAAATAGATGAAAATAAATGTATGGGGAAAAAGGGTGAGAAAAAAAGAAATTATGTATTTAAAAAATAAAAACATGAAATACTTTTCCTCAAATTTAATAGACAAAATATAAAAAATGCAAGAAGCACACTATACTGGGGTGAATATGAAGAATTAAGGACACTTGTCCCTCCATCTTCAACCCAAGTGAAGCCAATCTCCTATTTACTCTTGCATCACATAGGAAGAGAGATTCTTAGGCCGAGAGTGAGAGGAGTTGTTGCTCAAATTCCCATCTGAAGAATGATAATAGACCAAATATATTGAGGGTACTATAACCTACACATTGCCAAGAAATAAAGAGTCTAGCCGAAGCCAATTGAATGTTGGTTTTCTCATTTCGGTTTTCAGGATAAATGTTGAGTTTGTGTGTGATAAATATCTCTATTTTCTATGTTATTTTTCTATCTATGAGTTTAAAATGAATTTTATATGTATTTAAAATTTCTACTTGTGTTCTTTAATGGGTTGAAAATTCTTTACCAATTGTAGTTTTGAGAATTTTCTTCAAAATTACGGTCTCCATGAGTTGTTTGACAAACAAGGTATTTTCGCACAAGTCAAACACCTCAAGAAACTGTCGACACAAATAAATCAAAGATCAGTACACCAATGTATTACGTCGTTTAAATCATCAAAGAATGAAACAATCTACATCCCCATCCAATGCAACCACTTGAGGTAATATATTAATGAAAAACAAGATAATTTTGCATATAATTTTCTCACAATTGATCAATAAAAATATTCCTCCATGCTCTTTAAATAGATATCATGGGCCAATAGATTATTAATGGATGGATAAATACAATCATTAGTATAAGGACAATATGACTCATTATATGACATTATGTCTAGAACATCTGGTGACTATTAGATTACATAATTGCAAATGCATACTACTTCATATTAAGGAAACACACTTTACCTAAATATGCATTTGACCAAATTGATCTCAAATAACTCCTAATTGTCTAAATATTCTAACATTCCCCCTTAAGAACAACTTAGTATAGGATCGAAGGATTTACAAAGGTGACACAATAGGAGAAGAAATAAGACCTTATAACCTATCCCCCCTTAATGACAATTTCTTGAACTCCTAACATAGATCGAAGTTTGGAAAAATTCACTTTTGTAAGACACTTTGTGAAAATGTATGGAACATGATAATCTATAAGGAAAAATATCACTTTGAGAATGAGATATTAAATAATCTTTTTGATGAATTTCATGTGTAGATCAATGTGTTTGATGTATTGATGTTGAAATGGACCTTAGCGAGCTTGATGGCACTTTGATTGTCACACCTAAGCATGGTCATATGTTTTTGTTGGAATCAAAACTCTAAAAGGATCTATCAACGTCATAATTCGTCTTAACATGCATTAACTACTTCTTGATACTCTACTTTCGCTAAACAAACAACAAGTGCTTATTGCTTCTTACAAGTCCAAGTAACAGGTCAGGAACCAAGACTAAAAACATAACCATACTAGACTTTTGATCATCAAGGTTGTCAACCCGATTGGAATTAGTGAAACCAACCAACAAAGGATCCCCCCTTATTGTAATGTATCCCAAACTGAATTATACCCACAATATACTGAAGTATCATTTTTCTTTCTTTCCAATGGCTCTCACAGGGTGTTTTCATATAGTGGGAAACGATACCAATAGAGAATGAAATATCAGGATGGGTATGAGGTAAATATAAAAGGATATTAACTAACTAATGGTACACAGTGGCATCTACTTTAGGTGTAGTACAAGTGTTAGCAAGTTTGATTCTAGACTAGAAGGGAGATGGGATTGGCTTACAATCTTATTGTGGAGATGTTGGAGAAGGTCACATGAATCTTAGATTGGGAAAGGGAAATTCATTCCTTGGTTTACGGTACTTGGAGGCCAAGGAAATAATGAAAATAACCTAACTTTGTGATTTAAAATTTATTTTGAAGGTTGGGTTTCACATGGTTTAAAAGTTTAAGGTTACTACAAGTGAGAATAAGGTCATCAAAATAAAGAAAAAGTAAATTATGATATGGCTACCTACTTTCTTGGTATAGACATTGGGTTCATAATGACATATAGAAAAACTAGTGTCAAGAAGAAAGATATCAATTTTATCATACCAAGCTAGAGGAGCATGATTATGACCACAGAGAGAACTTCTAAGGTGGGAAACAAGGTTGGACTCATTTTGAACATAGGCAGAAGGTCGTTTCATGTGAATTTATTCTTGCAAATTCTCATGCAAGAAGGAAGATTTAACATCCATTTGATGGACCTCCCTTTTATGTGAGATATCAAGTGCATGGACCATTAGGGGAATTTTAACGTAAAAAAATGGGCCTCAAAATAAAATATGTACTGTATGAATCAACTTTAAAATAACCAATAAGATTCAAGATGATGAAGTCAACTATAAGGGTAAATATTTTTGGAGGAAAAGGAAGAAAACTACTTATAATCGTATTTTCAACTTACCTCCTTATAGATTTACTCAAATTTCAAGCGTAGGAACTCATTGGATGTAGACTTAAATTTTGCATCCAATGAATGCCTATGCTTGAAATTTGATCAAACCAATAAGGAGCTAAGTTGAAAATATGATGAAGATTTTTTTTTTTTATTTCTTTCTCTTTGAAAATTCATAATTCTTATTTTATTGTTTCCCTTAGGAGGCCCATTTTAAACCTTAGATTTCCCCTAATGAAAGTAGATGGAATTCAATTTGGCTACAGGGGGGGATTTTTCATTAGATTCATTCCCTTCAGCGTGAGAAAATACGTTGGAAACTAATTGGGTGTTATGTTTTTCAATAATCCCATCTAATGCATACTTGGTTTTGTACATCCACTTATATTGGACAAGGTTTTTACCTTTGAAAATATGTACAAGATCCCAAGTATCATTCGTCATTAAGGAATGATATTATCCATTCATTGTTGTGTCCCAATTTGGATGGATAGAAGCTTTTACAAATGTTTTTGGATCATGAACCTCTAAAACTTGAACTGAAAGAGAGGATGCTCACTAGAACTGTGAATGTGTACAACATTGATTTGTAGGAACACCAATAAGATCACCAACTCATTGTCTTGTACAGACCCATCTGGAAAATTGTGGTGTTAGTCCATGTTCATGTTCAATGGACCCAACTGGAGGAAGTTGAGCAATTGGAGGTGGATTTTCATCCTCACTGTCATCATTTGAAGAAGAAACCAGAGTAGGATCATCAACATAAAATTTGGGAATAGAGGATGACACATATGCCTAATATGCCATATAGGTTGAATATGGAACACATTTTGAATTATTCTTATAGGCCAAGATACATTCATCAAAATTAACATCTCTCTTAATAACAATTTCATTTAAATGAGGTTTTAGCAGTCTATAACCCTTTATGTCTTTAGAATATAGAACAAAAATGTACTTCTCACTTTAAGGATGTAATTCTTTCCTTTTCTCATCAAGAGTGTGAGCCTATGCTTCACTACCAAACACACATAAGTAGCTTACATTTGGTTTATTTTTACTCCATGCTTCTTTTGGTGTTATATTTTTTTAATCCTTAGTGGGAGTGTGGTCGGCTATGTAAATGTCTCAATTAATGGCTTTCGCCTATAAATGAGTACTAAATCCCTCATATTGGATCATATAATGTGTCATTTCGTTTAATGTGTGATTCTTTCTCTCAAAAACACCATTTTGTTGTGGTGTATATGGAATAATGTGTTTCATATGAATGTCGTGTAGTGTAGTAAGTTCTAAATTTGTTGTTAACATATTATCCTTCATGATTTGTTCTTAAATCCTATAGTTGATGTCTTATTTTTTTTCTAGAATGGTCTTGTAGGCCAAAAACATGTCTAATATTTCACTATTAAGTTTTAAGAAATAAACCCAAGTGCATAAAGAGAAGTCATCAATGAAAGTTAGGAAGTATTTGAACACAAAGAAAGAAGGAGAAGGAAGTAGAACACATTAATTTCTATGAACAAGCTACAGGGGGGCTAAGGAATCCCAATAGGCACATTTGTCAAAATCATTCCAATAATGTTTGATGAGAACACAACTGACAAAAATGCCATCTCTATAAGAAACTATAGGAAGATCAATCACCATATTTTGATTACACATTTGTTGCAATGAGCTATAGTGTACATGACCAAATCATTCAATACAAAGTTTGTTGAAGTCATCGCTATGAGCAATAAAAACTGATAGAAAAGATAATGACCCAAAGTTGTCAAATCTATACAACCTAGTAATATCATCAACAATTCCAATCGTTGGGGCATGCTTAAGATCTTTTAAATCCTTGATTACAACTTGGTGAGGTGAAAAAATTGTTGTTTTACCTTCACTTGAATGAGCGATTTGATATATTGATAGAATATTGCAAGAGAGACTTGGAACAAAACATCGATCATTAAAATGACAATCATTTAGATGAACTATTCTAGACCCTACAACACTAAGATATCTATCATATCCAACAAATATTTGTTTGGTGTTATATTTAGTAAGAGAAAATAAATTGGCTTTATCCTTAGCCATGTGATAAGATGTTTAAGAATCAATAAACCACTCATTCGAAGAAGAAGAAGAAGTAGATGTTGCATTGAATGAAAAACTAGAAATAGAAAGTGCATGTTCATAAAAAGAAGAGTTAGAAGAATAAGAATCAATATTGATGTTGTGATTCATTATTGTTTCTTCTAAGGCCTCCATATTATTAAAGAATTTAGATTTTAGACAACCATCTCACCCACAAAAATTGTAATGTCTCTTAGTCTTCTTAATTTTTGGTTTTTTTCAATTGTCACCTTTTGGAGTAGGAGTTGGCTAAGAGGGTTTGGGACCCTTGTTTTTCTTGTTGTTGTGACGATGTTTCTTCTTCAAATGCTTAAATTTATCCTTTTGCTGGGAAATTTAGTTTTTGTTAGATGTAGCTACAGTGTTGATCACTCCAAGATGCAAGATCTTATCTTTCTCTCTCATCAAAGAATCACAAAAAACTTTAAGAGAGGGTGGTGTGTAAGAAACCCCTAGAGCTTCTCTGGTGGAGTGAAAAGTAGATAAAAAAATAGAATATGCACTATCAAACATAGAAAGAATAACATATATCTATTGGTAATCTTTCTTTTCTATTTTACTATATTCAAGTAAAAGTATGAGTGTTTTGAACTTAGAGAGAATCATTAATGCAAGAAAAATCACTAGGATTTAAAGAAATTAATTGGTCTTCAAGTTGGCAGGCCCAAATCTCACTGTGTTTACCAAATATGGTTTCCATCTTTTCCCAAGCATCATTTGGTTTCTCAACTCCTTGAAGGTGAAACAATAAATCACTAGAGATGGACAATATGATTAATCCATGTTCTTTATCATTTTTATTATCCCATTTGGCTTTCTTTGAGGCATAGTTGGGGGTAGTTTCTTTTCACAATCCAGTAAAGTCTTTTACTTCATAGTACATCCTCCATATAGGATTTCCATGAGTAGTTTGAAGTGGTAAGGAAAATATCATATGGATTAAAAAATATAAATTGGTTGTTTGAATGGAAAGGTATTTAAAAGAGAGTCAACTTAAAAATATGTATTGAAAACAGACTTTAGATGTCAAAGTTCTGCCATTTTTAAGAAAGGTATAAAAGGTAACCAAATTGAAACGTGGTAGGTAGAGGATGGTCCACGTGGTGATGGATGCACTATGAGGTTGGTAAGTAAAAAATAAAAAATTCTCTACTTTTCCCTATAAGCTCACTTTTACAAATAAATTATTTTTATATGAAATGATCCATTTTTATAAAATAAGTGAAATTCATTTTTATAATGAAGTTACTTTATAAATTAAAATTGCATGCAAAAGGTAACTTAAAAAAAATAAAATTAAAGTTACTTTATAGTGATTTGCCTTTATAAGATAAGTGAAATGCACATTACAATAAATTTATGTGATAAATTAATGTTTCATAAATTGTTTTAAAAAGTAACTAAATGAAAATAAAGACTTGAACTCAAATTCTGGTATTTAATAAAGTAACTTTCAATTAAGTGAGTTAATAAAAATATATAACAAATGTTGTGAAGGAGGAAGATTTTGTTTTTAACTATTTTCCTGGAAGTACATGCTTCTCCCAATAATCTTTTTTTTTTTTCATGCAAAAAATATAACACAACAGCACACAAAAGCAAGCTAAATTTTGAAAAAAACAAAATCCAAAACTTTACAAGATTGATGTTATATATTGGTTAGTCTACATGGAAAATGCAAGTTTTTTTTTTTTTGTTTTTTATTTGCTAAGATCACATAAAGTGAATAACAAAGATCATATGCAGAAAAAAGAAAAAAAAACATGTTCTTCTATGTTTTTGGTTTTCCAAGATCAAACAAGTTCCACAACAAAGAGCATACATAGATCGAAAAAGGTATAAAATTGGGATATAAACAAAAAACTAAACATAGTATATAATAAAAAAATAAAAACTGTATTGAAACTTTATACCTTCCAGCACTCCAAATGCAATGGAATAAATTTCCCAGCCCAAAAATACACAAAAGTATCATAATCCATAAACTCTTTGATGGACAAAGTGACATAGGTTCACGATCTTGATCAACAACGTGAGCTAGAGTCTTCATACGAGCTTTGATGCTATGTTCTACAAATAGGGTATTTTCACATAAGTCGAATGCCTTAACCAACTTATCATAGAAATAGATAAAAGATTAGTACGTGAGTGCATTATGTGGTTAAACTCCTTAGGGAGGAAAACATTTCAAGGATAATATGAACGTAAAATCACTTTATGTTTAGAACATATAGTGATCGTTATATTACATAACTACAAATGAATACTAATGTATACTTAGGAAACACATTTTACCTACAAAACGTATTAGGCCAAGTTGATCTTAATTAACTTCTAAGTGTCTAAATATCCTAACATAAGAAAATGAATAATCTCAACAACTCTTTATTCTTCTCTATCTATTTTTTAGATTGGGGATCTATGGACACCATTATTTGATCATTACTTTATTGTATAGAGTTTCCAATACTATTTTTTTTAATTTATTAAGTATTAGAGAAATAAAAATATTTAACTTATGGAAGATGTCCTGTGGCATTCTTGAGGCCATTTTATAGGCTCCATACACTACCAATAGCTATATACATTTTTTAAGAGGATGCATCTCATCAATTTGAAGTCATAAGAATGGTGGACCATTGACTAAGTAAGAAATTATGAGGGTAATAAGGAATTTAACTTGGTTTAGTGCTCCTTTCCCATTACAATGGAGTTTGTGTGGTGTAATTACTTTGGCTTTGGTCAATTGTTTTATCATGTAGCCATCTAATTCTCAACTATTTAATTTGTGCGTATCTCCCCTATTCTAAGTCATGGATATGATTTACATTATTGCAATCTCCTTTGGGTTTTAAGGAATGATGTTCTTTGAATTGGTGTTCAAGTATAAGTGTAAGAGAGCGACCATCTCATGCACGGCAATATCTTTTGTGATATAAAAACACGTTATAAAGTTTTTAATTGTTTCTCATTCCATGCACGTTATAAAGTTTTTAATTGTTTCTCATTCCATGCACGTTATAAAGTTTTTAATTGTTTCTCATTCCATGCATGTATTGTTTCTCATTCCATGCATGTTGTAAAGTTTACTTATTATCCACTTCATACATGTGGATGAATGATATTGAATCTTGATTTGAAATGAGTATGAACATATGAAGCTATAGTATGAGAGAAGTTGTTTCTCATTCCATGCATGTATTGTTTCTCATTCCATGCATGTTGTAAAGTTTACTTATTATCCACTTCATACATGTGGATGAATGATATTGAATCTTGATTTGAAATGAGTATGAACATATGAAGCTATAGTATGAGAGAAGCCTTCTCATGCTTATGTTAGGTGGACGTAGTAATTGGTAATTGCATTGAAACCATCATAGTAGTAATTTGGTAATTGCATTGAAATCATCATAGTAGTAGTAGAAGGAATGCCCAAATGAGTGGCAATTCTTCCTATCATCTGCTACGTACGTAGATATTAAGTATAGCATATGAAACTGAGTTCTTCATCCTTTCTTTGATGGATTGTCATGCATGCACTTACTGCCATTTTCCATTAAAAATTTGTCAAGATGTGCTTGGAAAAATCCATTGCACACATGTCTTGCATTCCATTGTCCTTTTGTATCTAACTAGAGAACTTGTCCTTCTACTACTTCCATCCAATTTAGCATGGTTTAATACCATAAACAAAAATAGAGCCACAACTACTAAAGTTGTGTATACAAAAGGCTCCAAACAAACCTTACAATAGTGCAAACTCAGTTGTGTATACAAAAGGCTCCAAACAAACCTTACAATAGTGCAAACTCACTTTGAGTGTTATCCATTCCTATATGAAAAACCCGTGATCAATATCAAATTCTAGAAAATTTGATATGGAATCTCTGACTTCACTTGCTATGCAACACAAAAAAATTAGAATTGGCTATTTAGGAATTTTCTAATTTATTCTTTTTTAACCTAGTTTAATTGTATATTAATTAATTTTGGTTTTGATTGTCAGAGATTAATCATTTCATCGCCTCGATAGCGGCGGATCGGTGGCCGTCTTAACCCTTCAAGACTTGAAGATTTAGTTACTCTAAATGGTGGCCGCCTTAACCTTTGAAGGCAACGAAATTCTATCACGGCCTTCATTAAATTTTATCGTTTCTAAAATCGTAGGGGCAATTCATGTTAGTATAAATAAACGAAGAACGGATTGTAATAGTGTGGTGATCTAAAGAATCACATTTTTGAATAGAAGTAATTTTTGAATTCTCTCTATGGATTCTGTGTTTATGATTTCCTGTTATTGAGTTTGTAAACTCATTTCATTCCTTGATCGAATTAGTTATATTGCTTTCAATTTGATTTAACGTAGTAATTATTTTGATTTTACTGATTGCGAACCTGGTCTTATATTTATTCGGAGTTTACCTGTTAAATTCCCACGGAGTTCTTTTTGTTTTACCAAAAACTCTGAATCCAAAAGTGATGGGCCCCAAAGTCTGTATGTATTTCACAATTCGGCATTTCTTGTTTCGTTTTGTTTTTGCATCGGGTGTTGGCAAACCCCAAACCCCAAACTTCGATCTGCCTAGGCCCACGACTTATTTTCATTTTGCGATTCAGCAGTCACCGTGTCATTTTGTTTTGTGCGTCTGGTGTTAGCAAACCCTGAACCCTGAAACCCGATATTGCCTGGGCCCCACACCTCTTTCGCGATTTCGTGATTCGACAATCGTTGGGGTGTTTTGTTTTGGTGTCCGGCATCTATAAACACCGAAATTCGAAATTGGGATCTGCCTCCGTTTTTTTTTTTACATTTGGTATCAGAGCCTGCTTATTTCATCCTGCAAGCACTTAATGGATTGCAGATTGTACCTGTTCGTGCACAATTTTACTAAGCTAGAGTTTATTTGATTTCATTCAATTTTTATAAATGGCCGCGTCTAGTAGCAGTGCTTCTCAGATTCAGGTTCCTATCCTGAGCGAGAAGTCATATGATTCCTGGTATATTCGGATGAGGACGATTATGCATTCTCAGGATTTGTGGACTTACGTCATTGATGGTTATGTTGAGCTAGTTGATGCAGCAACAGAATTGGCTCTGTCTAATGCTGACCGTGTTTTGCTGAAAGAAAATAGAAAAAGGGATACCAAGGCTCTTGGATTAATCCAACAAGGATTAAATGAATCCATTTTTACGAAGATTTATAGTGCTGCATCTTCAAACATGGCTTGGGACATTCTTGAAACCTGTTATCAAGGTGTGTCCAAGGTGAAGACAGTCAAGTTGCAGAACTTAAGAAGGAACTTCGAAAATCTGAAGATGAAGGATAATGAAAGTGTTGATACTTTCATGACTCAAATGATGAGTGTTGTAAACCACCTCAGGCAGTATGGAGATGATATTGAGAATAAAAGAGTTATAGAGAAAGTGCTGAGAATTTTGCCCAAGAAGTTTGAACCTGTTGTTGTATCCATAGAGGAATTTAAGGATTTAAGTCAAATGCAAATTGATGAGTTAACTGATTCTCTTGTTACTCATGAATCTAGGATATCTAGATATGAAGAAGGATCATTGGAGCATGCCTTCAAATCACAACTGCATATTACCAGAGGCGGAGGCAAAGGCAGGTTTTATACTCGTCGAAGAGGAGGTCGATTTTCTGGTCGAAGGGACAACAGAGCTGAATCAGAATCTGAGCAGAAGTTCCAACATAATCCTCCTACTTTTAGAGGGAGCAACAACAAACCTTGGTAGCAAGAAAATCAGAGGTATGATAAAACTAAAGTACAATGTTATTATTGTAAGCAGTTTGGGCATTTTGCTAACAAATGTTGGAAGAAACAGACAGATGCTAGAAAACAGTCTGCACATATCACAAATGAGTCTGAGGATCATCAAAATCCTGTGTTTTTGACCTGTAATGTCACTCAGGAAAGTGCTAGTGATATTTGGTTTTTGGATAGTGGTTGCAGTAACCACATGAATGGTAATAATGATTTATTTTCTTCTATTAATACTAGTATTCAGTCTGAAGTAAAACTGGAGAATGACTGTAAGGTTACAGTTAATGGTAAAGGTGTAGTTCCAGTCTACACTAAGAACAATCAAAAAAGAAATATTGATGATGTTTATTTTGTGCCTGGTTTAAAATGCAATCTTATTAGTGTTGGACAGTTGTTGGAGAAAAAGTACAAAGTATTCTTCAAGAACAAGGTATGCATAATCTATGATAAATTACCCAACAAACAGTTGATTGCAAGAGTTGAGATGACCAATAATAGAATGTTTGCACTTGTTATGAGAAATAATTTAAGTGGTTCTTTGAATGCTTATAAAGATGGAAGTTTAGATGCATCTTGGCTATGGCATTTGAGATATGGTCATTTACATTTTGGTGGCTTAGATCTGTTACAGAAGAAGCATATGGTAAAAGGGTTTCCCTGTATTCAGCAACCTGCAAGCTCTTGTGAGAGTTGTATACTTGGAAAACAACACAGAGAGAAATTTGTTTCAGGTGTTTCCTGCAGAGAAAAAGCTCCATTGGAAATTGTCCACACAGATTTATGTGGACCTATGCAAACCCCTTCTTTAACTAGCTGTGTTTATTTTATGACTTTCATTGATGATTTCAATAGGAAGACTTGGTTGTATTTGTTGAAACATAAATCTGAAGCTTTTGATGTTTTTAAGAAGTTTAAGTCTATGGTTGAGAATGAGAGCAGTCAAACCATTAAAATCTTAAGGTCTGATAGAGGAGGTGAATACAAACTTAATGAATTCATTGAATTTTGTGATATTCATGGAATTAAAAGACAATTTACTGCTCGATATACTCCCCAGCAGAATGGAGTGGCTGAAAGGAAGAATTGGACCATCATGGATATGGCTCAAAGCATGTTGAAAAAGAAGCATCTTTCAAATGAATATTGGGGAGATGAAGTTTTTGCTTTGTTTTTATCTTGAATAGAAGTCGGACCAAGACCGTGAGGGATCGTGTACCTTAGGAAGCCTGGGATGGTAAGCCTTGCAATGTTTCTCATTTCAGAATTTTTGGATGTGTTGCATTTGTGCATGTACCTGCAGAAATGAGGAGGAAGTTGGATGACAGAAGCGAGAGATATATCTTTGTTGGATACAATGAAGAGTCTAGGGAATATAAACTCTACAATCCCATCACCCAGAAATATGTACTCAATAGAGATGTTCAATTTAAAGAAGATGAAGCTTGGGATGGAAGTATTGACAAATCAATTTCAGAGGGAGCTGTGTTACCCCGTGAAGATGATGATGGAGTTGAGCAGACTAAAGGAGATGCACAGATGGTTCCACATGCACATACGCCTGCAGCAAGAAGTCCAACAAGGCAAGCACCAGATTCCAGCCCATCTCAATTTAGAACGCCCAAAACTCATGAGCGTTGTGAGCCATCTGGACATGGTGGACATCAATCAGATTCACAGGTAAGTAGTGAATCAAATCCCACTTTAACTTCATTAAGAGATAGATTTAAAGGACGAAAGACTAAAAGCTTTAGAGAATTGTATGATCAGAATGAAGAAGTAGATCTGATTTCAAATTTTGCATTTATAGCTTATGATCCTATTAGTTATGATGAAGCTGCTAAAGAGGATGTCTGGATAAAAGCAATGGATGAGGAGATTGATTCCATTGAAAGGAATAGCACTTGGGATACTGTCAATTTACCTGAATGCAAGAAAAGTATTGGTGTTAAATGGGTTTAGAAGACTAAGCTGAGTGCAAATGGTGAAGTTGAAAAGTACAAGGCAAGACTTGTAGCTTAGGGGTATAGTCAGCAACCCGGTATTGATTACAATGAAACATTTGCTCATGTAACTAGAATTGACACTATGAGGATGGTCTACGCCCAAATCCGAAATTGGGATCTGCCTCCGTTTTTTTTTTACACTAATGTGAGTAAAACAATTGCACTACTCCTTTCCTATCTTTGCAAGCATCTGAAATTGCCATATCCAAAACTTCAAACTTCGAATTCAATAAGTTTTGCCCAAAATGCCACTGTTAAATGGTCCAGCTTCGTATCTATGGAATCGCTTCAGACAGATTCATCACGAGGTACTGATTAAATGGACTACTGTTAAGCCAGAACAGGTGAAACGAGAATCTTTCTTATTTCCTTTTCGTTCGTTGTATCTCTTACATAAATTATTACTTTATGACAGCATTTTCGACTTCTTTTTTCGTCTGTGCTTTCTTTGCAGAATTAAGCAACGAATTTCGCTGAAGATTTCGTCATCTTAAGACTGCTCTTCGATCTTCTCAGTTTTATGATGACTTAACTCCTCTCCTGGCAAGTTTCTTGCTCAAGTAAGTATTCCACGTAATTTACAGTTATCTCTTTTGAAAGAATCAGTTTATTTTAGCTTCGCTGGCGAAGCTTCAGCGTCTTTCAATCTCTTGAACCTGAAAATAAGAAATGACAATAGATAATCTGGCAACCTTTTTGAAATTCCCGCAATTTTATTCATTTGAAAAAAAATGTAACGGCGTTTTAGCTTGACTTGAATATTAGAAATTTGAGCAAATGCTCATCCATATGGAGGTGCAATATAATATTTTGGCATGATTCTACACAGTGCAACAGTTATATATATATATATATATATGCGCGCGCCGGGGGGTGGGGGGCCGAGGGGGGGAGGTGGTGTTGGGGGCGAAACTCTTGTATAATTCACCACTTGTAGTTTGGTGGTAACAGGGTAAATCCTGGTGCCTGAGTACTAAGCACCTCTTTTAGAAGGCATGAAAAGAATCAACCCATAATCTCCGAGGATAGAGATTTCAATTTCGGCCCTTGAATATTTGAACAAATCTTTGAGATTAAAATGTTATATAGAAAAGATTTATTAGTTTTGTCATAATATCTACCCAGGGTTGCACGGATCCAGCTTCTGCTTTTCTTACTTCTCACTGCTAAAGCTTCAACTCTTGTTAGAGCTCCTGAGATAATAGTTGCCTGTCATCACACATATATTCATATACACCTCGAATTTAAGGGCAAAACTTACAAGATATCTTTACAAAACGCCAAAACTTATTTCATTGAAAATGAAAGGCGCAATAGAGTGCTTGAAATTAAATTTGTGGAGGATAAACAGTGCTGATATAAAAGTACTTCAGAATCGTTGTTATAGCCAAAAGTTTAGAACCCCAGTAATCTTTACAATGAGCTGCGGCTATTTTAATGGAAAAAGGGACAAATTTGTAGAAATACTTATTTGGGCAAGGAATTTGACATCGAAGGTTAATACCAGATTTTTTTAAAACGTTGAATGCTCTGAATACATACAGCCATTTCATCAATCACTGGCAATGGCAGCCGATTTGATTCATCAAAATTTGAGAAAGCTTGTTTAAGTTCGTGGAAGGAAGTAATTGTGTAGTTGACAGAGGTACCGCTTGTTTACCCCATTCACAAACCTCTGTCTTATCTAGCAAGCTCATCTAATATGCAAATGTTGTTTTTTTGTTCACCCAAGTAACAAAACCAACACAATACCTGCCATAACACATATATTCATATACACCTCGAATTTAAGGGTTAGGAGTGAAGATATCTTTACAAGACGCCAAAACTTATTTCATTGAAAATGAAAGACTCAATTGAGACGATAAACAATGCTGATATTAAAGTACTTCGGAATCGTCGTTATAGCCAAAAGTTTGGTACCCCAATTATCTTTACAATGAGCTATGGGTATTTTAATGAAAAAAAGGACAAATTTGTAGAAATACTCATTTGGGCAAGGAATTTGACATGGAAGGTTAATTCCAAATTCTTGAAAAATCTAAACCTCTCAATACATACATGTTGGAGAATAATGAAGAAATATTATAGTTAAGAAATTGTTAGAACAGATTTTTATTATAAGCTAGCTTAGTTTTTGATTGATTTTTATATTCATTATTTTAGGAGATTGTTAGAAGTTATCCTAACCTATAAATTTGTATGCAATTTATTAAATTTGAAATGCAAGGTGTGAGCTAAATTTGAAATGCAAGGTGTGAGGGCAGTCTCTCACTTGTGTGAGCCCTTGTGGCCTCACTGCTATTGTGTGCGATTGATCTCTATTTAATTGTTAATATATTATCAGAGTTGAGGAGATTATTCGATGTGTGATAGAGCTTTGGTGAAGCGCATGGAAAAGTTGACTGCCAGCCAATACGAGAAGGGAAGCCAATTTTATTTTGTGTTGCGTGTGAGACAAGAAGACCACACCTGTGCGCTGAGGAGAGAGTTGATCGCTATTGTTGTTGAGCCGTTTTGTTCATAGTAATTTCTGTTCAGACTGTTGCATTCCTCATATATTATTTTTGAGTTGTAAAGTTGAAGCTTCCAGGGACGAGATCGATATACGAGTAAGGGAATCCGCCCTATGTGGAACATTGGGTGAAGAAAAATTGTTGCTTTGAAGTCGTTGCTCAATAAATCGTGAGTCGTTGTTGAATATTTCCAGGCTGACGTGTGGACTTTCTCACAGGAATCTGTGTGTAGAAGCTTCCCTTCTGTTCTGGTTATCACCGCCTTGGAATCTTTGCAATTTCCACAAACTTCTCATATCCCTTAAAAAATTGAAGATATGGCATTCTTCCATATCTATTTGATTGAGAGTTGTGAGATGTAAGTTGTCCATCGCATTGGCACCATTTTCAATTGTAATAAATAAAAAGGGTATTCATTGTGACCGAAATCACTGCAAATAGCTGCATCCAGCAAGGAAGAGGCGCATTGAAGGACCTCCGCACTCTCGCCGACCTGCGAAAGATTATTTCGCTTGGTAAAAGAAATTGTGTGCCTTACTGGAGTTGTTCGTTGCTAAGGAGAGAACCGATGGCTACTTTGGTTAAAACAGCATGTTGAAAGGAAATTGTTTTCCTCTTGTGAAAGGGGCATGAAGCTGTCATTTTGAATGCATGAATCTATTAAAAAGGGTCACTCTTGAGACATGAGGATATTTTTGTTGAAGACGGAAGCCTCTACTCCTGTAGAGGGAGTCGCTTTTCGAGATTCCATTGCCTCGACTAGTGTTGGAAGAGGCGCTACGCTACTGAAAGAGAGTCGTCGTTGAAGGGATGGTCGTGAAGAGTCGTAGAGGGAATAACAGAAAATCCGTCAGCAAGGAACGTTGAATGAAATCTTCCAATAATCGATCGGCAGCCAATTTGACAGGTTTGACTTGAGCTGTCTATGAATTTGACTCTAAATTTATCGTTCCTAAATTCATTTTCATAAAAGATACAATAAAACAAAAACAAGACCGACCAAGAATTGGGCATGTGAAGTGTTTGACTCATATTTTTTTTTTTTCGTTTTTTACTTCTCTTGTCAACAATCTTCCCTATTGCAGTTTCATCCACATGTTATACAAACAAGGTTACTTTTTCACTCCTTAAAAGTGATAGCATTAAATGGCGAGAGATATTTGAGTAATTAGAAAGTGAATAAATAGTCAAGAGAAGTTGTAACGGGTCTATAATGGGTCAACAAAAGAAATTTAAACGGTTCAGTAAAGAACTGAAACAATTTAAGAGAAATAATTTGTTGGGTATGTGTTATATTCTTTGCATGTGTGTGTGTGGGCACATCAGATTCAACAATTGTGTTTGGCGATCTTAACTTTCTTCGCTCTTTGTATTGTGTGTGTCGGGCACTTTCCTGGGGAGGTCCCAAGCGAGGCCAGGTTTACCCCTCTTGGTTATATGCAGTGTTCGGGCAACGCTCCGAATTTTGTGTGTGTGTGTGTGTTTTTCTATTTAAGCGGATTTTGCTATTTTTAGCATATTTCTAAATTAATCCCAGTTTAAGGGAATATGGTTTTGGTAGCTACGAAATACCTAAAATATGGTATATATTGTCTTGTGAATGGTGAAATTAATACAATGAAGATTGAAAGGTGTGGCACCAAGGAAGGTTCGTTTTCTCCCGGTTAAGGGTTTCCAGCGTAAATATTTGTGTAGTGTGTGTATGATCCATTGATTAATTTATATTTAATTTAAGAATATGTATGCATTACTTTACTTCATAGGTTTAAAACTTACATGTGGTATCAGAGCTCATTTTTGGCTTCAGGGGGGCGCTTTTGTTGTTGAGGGTTTGGCTCGGTCTTGATAGATCAAGTTTATCTTGGCTCTGTGATAAACCTAGGTTCAGTGAGAGCTTTTGCAGTGGTTATTCAAGTATACAAATATGAATGGAGAACTCTTCTAGAAATTAGATAGAGAAGTTCAACGGTAAAAACTTTGATCTATGGAAGCTCAAGGTGGAGGACCTTCTTGTAAACAAAGAACAATGGATTGTTGTGGATCCTGTTACACATCATATTGGTACGCAGTCTACTAGCACACAGTCTACTAGTACACAAACTACTAGTACACAACCTATTGGTATGTTGAAGGAAGATTGGGAGAAGTTGGATAGAAGAGAAATGAGTACTATTCGACTCTGCCTAGCAGATTCGATGTTGTTGAATGTCTCGGGAGAATCTACTAAGGAACTATAAGATAAGTTAGGGAATTTGTATCAATCAAAGTCCCTAGTTAACAAGTTGTTTCTTCGAAAGAAGTTGTATCATCTTAGGATGGAAGATGGAGATTCTGTGACAAAACATCTAAATTCCTTTAATACTCTGGCAAGTCAACTTGACTTTGTTAATATTACGATTGCAGAAGAAGATAACTGTATTACTTTGTTATGTTCTTTTCTAGACTCTTGGGATATTATGGTTGTAGAAAATGGTAGAACCACTCAATCTACAATGAAGTATGAGGATGTAGTTGCATCCTTGTTATCTGAAGAGATGAGGTGGAAAAACATGGATGATTAGAGCACAAACTCTTTATTTGTAAGAGGTCGTACCCAAGACAGGAATCCTGGTAAGTCTTCGAAGGGTAGATCTAAATATACAGGTAGATCTAAGTCTCCAGGGAAATCTTTGAGGAAATGTTGGAAGTGTGGTAAAGCAGGGCATTATAAGAAAGATTGCAAGTCTAAGAAGGTTGATAAACCAAAGGGATCTGATAATACCTCTTCCATGGAGGAAAAAACCTCCACTGAATAAGGAGGTGATGTTTAGTTGGAATCTACAAGTACACATGTGGACCATGGTGTATGTTTGATCGATTCAGGTGTGTCATATCATATGACTCCTCACAAGGAGTGGTTCTGTGAATATGAAAAATACGATGGTGGCAATGTATTCCTAGGAGATGACTCGACAACGAAAATCATGGGACATGGAACGGTTAAGTTGTTGCTAAAATATGGAAGGATTAGAACTCTTGCTGGGGTTCTACACATTCCAAAACCATCCAGGAGCCTAATATATGTAAGCAAGTTGGATGATGTAGGTGTGGATAATGTATTGGGAAAGGGCTCTTGCAAGATGGTATGAGGAGCAATGGTGTTGGTGAGGAGATTTCAGTGTGGAACTCTGTAAAAGTTGTTGGGAAGCAATTATACTAATGGGTGTAACAATTATGGAATCTCTTCTAGAAATGAGATAGAGAAGTTCAACGGTAAAAACTTTGAATATGTATGCATTACTTTATTAATTTATATTTTTCTTAAGAATATGTATGCATTACTTTATTAATTTATATTTTTCTTAAGAATATGTATGCATTACTTTATTTCATAGGTTTAAAACTTACATGTGATAACAGAGCTCATTTTTGACTTCAGGGGGATGCCTTTGTTGTTGATGGTTTGGCTCGGTCTTGATAGATCAAGTTTATCTTGGGTCTGTGATAAACCTGGGTTCAGTGAGAGCTTTTGCAGTGGTTATTCGAGTGTAGAAATATGGATGGAGAGCTCTTCTAGAAATGAGATAGAGAAGTTCAATGGTAAAAACTTTGATCTATGGAAGCTCAAGATGGAGGACCTTCTTGTAAACAAAGAACAATGGATCGTTGTGGATCCTGTTACACATCCTACTGGTACGTAGTCTACTAGTACACAACCTATTGGTATGTTGAAGAAAGATTGGGAGAAGTTGGATAGAAGAGAAAGGAGTACTATTTGACTCTGCCTAGCAGATTCGGTGTTATTGAATGTCTTGGGAGAATCTACTGTCAAGGAACAATGGGATAAGTTAGGGAATTTGTATCAATCAAAGTCCCTAGTGTAAAAACTTTGATTAATTTATATTTTGCTTAAGAATATGTATGCATTACTTTATTTCACAAGTTTAAAATTTACATGTGGTATCAGAGCTCATTTTTTACTTCAGGGGGACGCCTTTGTTGCTGAGGGTTTGGCTTGGTCTTGATAGATCAATTTTATCTTGGGTCTGTGATAAACCTGGATTCGGTGAGAGATTTTGTAGTGGTTATTCGAGTGTAGAAATATGGATGAAAAACTCTTCTAGAAATGAGATAGAGAAGTTCAATGATAAAAACTTTGATCTATGGAAGCTCAAGATGGAGGACCTTCTTGTAGACAAAGAACAATGGATCGTTGTGGATTCTATTACACATCCTACTGGTACACAGTCTACTAGTACACAAACTACTAGTACACAACCTATTGGTATGTCGAAGGAAGATTGGGATAAGTTGGATAGAAGAAAAAGGAGTACTATTTGAATCTGCCTAGCAGATTCGGTGTTGTTGAATGTGTTGATTAAGGTTGGTTGTCATTGATGTCAAACCTCGAAGAAATACCCATAGCACAAAGGTTTGGGTAATGGACCCAATAGTGTTCGATGTAAATATGACTCATTATTGTTTTGTCATGGTTGATAAGAAGTAAATATGGATGAACTCTAAAGTGGTCCCCTTATGGTGAAAGCCCTCGCGGGAAGACGCTTTGTGGAGTAAGAGAACCCATGCTTAATTGTGGAATAATGAGATGAAGGAAAGTGAATTTGTCAGACAAAATATCCTAGATGGATAGTTCTTGTCATATCATTTCCGGTGGTATGTGGAATGTCACATAATTCCTCACAGTTAGAGAGTTATGGCCATGAGAAGCTGGAGACCCCAGGTTTGGGTAATGGACCCAAGTTTGTTTGATGGGTAATGGTATGAGTTATGATATATTTTCAGATAATACTATTCTATATGGATAATACATGTCATGCCATTTTTAGTGGTATGTAGAACGTCACATAACTC
>ML776560.1:1908098-1933053 GCA_009831015.1 Picea engelmannii | reverse complement strand
TACGGTAAGCGATGTATATCATTATGGTTAGTGCTAATGTTATGGACAGATTATATGATAGTCTATAGTCTATAGTTTATTACGCGTTGTATTTTAGATAGCATGACTTGCCATAGACATGGTAGTTATTCTAAGGGCTATGATAGCCCTGGTCGCAATTGTCTTACTTACAAATAAGTGTACGATTCTAATCCAATAGCGACGATAAATATACTATGCATACAATAAAGGAATACATATATGTTTAATGGATTATATCTATGTCATAATCAAATGTTGAAGAGTCAAGGAGATTCAATCTCCCCTAACAATTTTTTTTTTATTTGCAAAATTTGGGGTATATTACATATGGTATCAGAGCTGAAGGTTACAACACTTGGACCTCAGGGAAAGGCCAAATTATTTTAAGTTTTTATTTTCTGTTGAAGAAAAACTAACAAATATGTATATTGTTACAAACAGAAAAATTGTTGGTCTGTTGTGATAATGCCAGCACAGAATGAAGAGGAAATCAGACCTGAAAAAAATCCTAATCAAGGAATTCCTAAAGAACCAGGGCATAACAATGAATGAAGTTCAGCCACCCAGGTTTTGGAAGCAATGAAGAACCTCATCGTGGAATTACAAGTGTTTAAATAACATAACAAAAAGTTGAAAAAGGCACAGGAAGACCATTTAGAAATAAATGAAATGTTTTTGCGTAGTATAGTAACAAAGAAGAACCCAAAGGACAATGACAAAGAGGAATAAGTTAGAAAAAGGTCCTCTAAAAACTCCGATCATGAAACAGAAAATGAGAACAGTTATTTTGAAGACACACACATGGAAGGAAACAAAACAGTTACAGGAAGAAAAAGAAAACAAGTACATCACTTGGAAGGTGAATTCAAGAAAATAAAACCATCCACTTTTGATGGAGAATCAAGGACGAGTGAAGAGGATGAAGCATGGCTACTAGATATAAAGAAATACTTCCATATTTACTATTACTCTAGTAATATGAAAGTCAGAATGGCCATTTAGAACTTGAAGGGAAAATCAAGTATCTAGTGGCAAGACCTGAAATCGGATAAGGGATTGAAAGAGAAACAAATGGAATGGTCAGATTTTAAGAAATATTTTAAGAAGAAATATTTTTCAGGAAGATATTACGAAAGAAAGACTAAGGAATTCTACGAGATAAGACTCAAAAAATGACCATGGACGATTTGATAAATAAATTTCTAGAACTATTGAGATTTGTACCATACATCAAGGAAGACAAAGTAAAGATACAATGATTTTTAAGCTGTCTACCATAGTCGCACAAGGAAAAAATTGAATTTGAAAATCCCAAGACTTTAAACGAAGTATTTAGAAAGTCTCGGATGTTCTATGATCAATACAACCAAATGTCTGAAATTTCCAAGGCATGGAAGGACAAGAAACATGACAGAATGAATCAACGAAAGAAAGGCTTCCAACCAACTGCTTTCCAAAATGTGGAAAAAAGTTTCCAAAAGAAATACTATCATTCCAACACCCAAAGTGCTCAAGGGGGAGGTAGACCAGTTTACCTGGGAGTCAAGAAAGTTGGGGATAGACCCAAAGAACCATTGAAGTGTTGGGAGTGTGGAGAACCTCACTTGAGGATAAATTTTCCACGCATAATTTCCACAACAAGAACTATAGTCCATAACCTGCAATGTAACATCCTCGACCAACACGGAGACCAGGTAATGCTGCCATGCAAAATTTAAAGATTATATAATATATATGAATAATAATGAATTTAACACATTTAACATAGATTTACTGCCATCATACTGACTTAAATATAATTAACAACAATCCATACATGCAACAGAATATATGAAAATATTCAAGCATCACAAAACATACATAAAACACATAATTAAGAACAACAATGATACTTATCTTTTATATGGAGTAAATCCACCAACTGTGTGCAGACCTTCCACGAACTTCCCAGGCTTAGACCGTGCTTCTCATGACTCTCAGCAGTAGGTCACCTTCGAGGTGGGACTAAACTCCACTGGGTAAGGGAATTCTAGGCTTGGATAGGACAACAAGGAAGTTGCACAAAGCAATAGGAAGGATATTTTATCCCAGGAGCCACTTACACCCACATCTCACAGACCCTCATTCCCCACATGCCTTCTCCACCATAAGAGTGTACACCTTCACTACTACAAGTCCATCATCCAGTACACCTCCCTTACCTTGGGCTTAAACAATAGGGTGGACCAGAAGTCTCAGAGTATTGTGGCTGCTACTACACTCCCTTCTAGGAGAACTCACTTCCCAACAGACTCTCTCACCTAGGAGAGCTTCTTATAGGCCTGACAACCTGCTTCTTCAATTTATCTCCTAAGCAATACTGCAACAACATTCGGCTAGCATACGGGTGACAGCAGCAACAGGAAAAAGTTATGCACACCGAAAATGGAAACAACCTAACGCTAAGACACAACACGGATTAAGAGAACACAAGGCATCAACCCCAAATGGTTAAGGAACAAACTTGGCTCTGCAGGTACGGGTAGACTGGGTTCCTGAATCACACAGGTCAGATTTTCCCTCCCCGTCTCGTTTCTCAGATGTGCAAGGTTATGCAAAGGGAAGACACAGAGGCCCCAACAGGTTAGATGACAGATGGTAAATGGAAAGCGAAACCCCTTCCCATGAGAGGTTTTCTCAATTGTGCGTAGGTAACTAGAGGTCGACGTCTGAGGCCAACAAGTTCAAGTGGAGGATGGAAGAATGGCAGATGAACTTAGGTGAAGGATGGAAAAATGACTCTCAAACCCCCAACTCAGCTGATGCTTTAGCTCTTAACTGCATGAGCCCAGTTCGACACTTGTATTCCTAGAGCTACATGCGCTCCATTTAGCCTATGCCCCACTTTCGAGGAACTTAGGATAACAAAAACATATCATGTTCACTTTAGTCTTCAGAAAATAATATTAAAATATTATTCCACTAGAGGTAAGCCCCTTAGCTTATTCCCTAGGCCCAAATACTTAGCCCCCCCTTCCTTACCCTACCTAGTGGAGCTTATTCCCCCATAACTCTTCTTCGTGGTCAGTCTACACGCAACAATGTTTATATTTTTATTATTGTTCTACATAATTACAGATACAAAAATCAGGCTCATTGGCCTTGGCATCTAGCTCACCAGCCTAATAAACACATAAGTCTTTCATCTTATAACCACTTGGCTCACCAACCTATAAGAAAAATTACAATTTAGAATGGGCTTAGCCTTGGGGTATTACAATCCCCTCCCCTTATTTTTGCACTGTCCTCAGTGCAACTTATTTACAAAACAACAAGAATTTTTTCAAAATCTTCAAAATGATGTGGGTACTCTGCCCGCATAGAATCTTCATGCTCCCATGTTGCGTCTTTAGGACCGTACCAGGTCCACTGAACTTTTACAATCCCTATGGATCGATTCCAGAGCTGCTTGATTTTTCGGTCTAATATACGCACCGGATGCACCTGCAAGACGCCTTCTTGCTCCACCTGAATCACATTCCAATCGATTACATGATTAGCATTAGGTATATATTTCTTAATAAATGAATTATGAAACACATTATGTACAGTCATGGATGTAGGAAATCCAAGCATATATGCAATTGGTCCAATTCTTTCTAGGATTTCAAATGGTCCACAAAATATGGCTGCCAACTTGGAACAATTTCCCAAATTCAGGGAACTTTTGTTAGCTTTCACTTTTAGGAAAACATTCTCTCCTACTTTAAACTCTTTGTGGGTTTGGTTCTTATCATAATAACTCTTTTGCATGTCTTGGACAACTTTCAAATTCTTCTTAATCTTCAACATTTTTTCTTCCATTTCCTTGAGCAACTTTGGCCCGACCACTACTCTATCAATTGGGTTATCCCAATTTACTAGAGTGTTGCACTTTCTATCGTAAAGTGCTTCAAACAGGCTCATCTTCAGTGATGCTTGATACCCATTTTTGTAGGCAAATTCTACCAAGTGTAGGTAGTCTTCCCATTTAGACAATTTTTCCATCACATACATCCTTAGCATGTATTATATCACTTTGGTTCACCCTCTCTGTCTGGCCATCAGATTCAGGATGATAAGCAGTGTTGAAGTTCAGATTCGTTCCGAACCCTCTCAATAACCCTTTCTAGAATTTTGAGGTGAATTTCGGGTCTCTGTCAGACACAATTGTCTGGGGAACACCGTGAAATCGTGCTACTTCCCTCATATAGGTATCAACAAAATTAACTACCTTGTGAGTAGTCTTTAATGGAATAAAATGGGCAACTTTCGTAAGCTTGTCCACCACCACGATGATTGTATCATGCTACTTGTCGGTCCTGGGCAATCATGTGATGAAATCCATTGTCACTACCTCTCACTTCCACTCAGGAATGGGTAAAGTCTGTAGCAACCCGGTTGGGTAGCTATGCTTAGCTTTGACCTTCTGCCATTCCATACATATGGCGATGTATTCTGCAATTTCTTTCTTCATACCTGGCCAAAAGTAATGGCTCTTAACTTTTGCCACAGTTTTCTGATATCCAGGGTGCCCGACATAAGGAACATTTTGAATTTCATTCAAAATCATAAGTTTCAAGTCCTGGAAATTAGGTACATAAATTATGTTCTTGTACATAAGTATTCCACCAGCCTCTAATTTATAATTTTCCACTTTTTGTAGCATCTTACCATGTTGTATCTTTTCTACCAACTCCATGTACTGAAAATATGCATTTGCAACTTCCAAAATTATGCCCTTAATGTCAGTTTGGTACATGCTAATGGTTGTAGAATGTAATTCATGCACTCTTCTACTGATTGCATCAACCACTTTGTTCTCCTTTCCTTTGATATGCTTGATATCAAAGTCATAGTCACAAATGAATTCTAACCACCTACTCTGCCTAACATTCAAATTTGGTTGATCAAACAAATACTTTAGACCGTTATGGTCTGTCCTCAGTTCGAACCCCCTTCCCATGAGGTAATTCCTCCATTTCTTTAGAGTGTGTACTATGGTTTCCAAATCCAAATCATGAGTTGCATAGTTCTTTTCATGCTCTTTCAATTTCCTGGACTCATAACATATTACAAATCCATTCTGGCTGAGGAATCCTCCCAGTCCTTCTTTGCATGCATCTGTGCACACTATGAAATCTTCATTTGTATCTACTATCCTTGGGATTGGAGCATTGGTTAACAACTGCTTCAATCGATGGAAGATTATCTCACATTCTTCTGTCCACTGAAACTTCTTCTCCTTCCTTTGCAAGGAAGTGATAGGGTGAGCTATCCTTGAGAACCCTACAATGAACCTTCGGTAATAGCCAGCTAGACCCATAAAGGATCTGAATTATGTCACATTATTAGGCACTGACCATTCTCTGATGGCCTCAAACTTCTCAAGATCCACGACTATCCCATCCTCTGAAATGATATGCCCCAAGTAATGGATCTGCTTCTGATAAAATGAGCACTTTCTCAATTTGGCATAAAGTTGGTGCTCTCTTAGCACCCGCAACACCATCATCAGATGTTGTTCATGCTCTTCCTCCGACTTGGAATACACCAGGATGTCATCCAAAAAGACTATGACAAACTTGTTCAGATAGTCCTTGAATACACCATTCATTATGCACATAAAGACAGCGGGCACATTCGACAACCCAAATGGCACACTGTGAATTCATAATGACCATACCTTTTTCTAAAGGTGGTCTTGCTGATGTAGTCATCCTTTATTCTTACCTGGTGATATCCTGATCTAAGATCTATTTTTGAAAATATCTTAGCATCCTTCAACTGGTCAAAGAGATCATCGATCCTTGGCAAAGGATACTTGTTCTTAATAGTCACTTTGTTCAATTGTTTGAAATCGATGCACAATCTCAATGTCACGTCCTTATTCTTCATGAATAGGACCGGGGATCCCCAAGGTGACACACTTGGGCGTAGATACCCCTTCTTCAGAAGCTCTTCAAGATTCCATTGCAGTTCTTTCAGCTCTCGTGTACTCATTCTGTAAGGATCTTTTGATACTGGAGTTTCTCCAGGCATCAAGTTTACAGAAAAGTCAATATCTCTTTTCAGGGGTAGTCCTAGTACCTCCTAGAATACATATTCAACTACATGGTCTTCGATATTTGACACCTTATCCTCAGGTGATTCCTCCAAGTGGGCTGCAAATAATTGACAACCTTTCCTATAGCACTTCTTCAATTGCATTGTTGAGATTTCTCTAACAGTAACTACCCTAGGAATTCCTTGGACTGTTCTTCGATTCCCTTCCTCATCCAAGCAAGTGAATGCCTTGTTACGACAGTCTAATATGGAGTGGTGTTGGTCCAACCAATCCATACCAATTAGATAGTCATAGGAACCTAAAGGTAAAATGTTCAATTCAACTCTCGTGCTCAGTCCATTCATGTCCATTGGACATGACTTAACCAATTCTGTAACCTTTCTCTTAGTTCATATAGACAACTGCACTAAACAAGATTTTCCAAGATTTTCCATGTTTGCTTCTCGAAAATTGCAAACTTTCCACAACTCTAGGATCTACATAACTATGGATAGACCCTAAATCAATTAAAATAGTAAAGGCATGGTTGTTGATCATTTCTTCCACTTCAATCATGTGCAACTGATATTTTTCTTGCTTGTTGTCCAGGGTTGCATATATACTTGGTACTATACTGCCCATGTCCTCCACTATTTCTACCTGCTGAACATTTTGGATAGATCTCACTTTGTCATTTTTGTGGGGGGAATCTCTGTACCTATGATTTCCTTTACAACCCCAAAATTCCATAGGTGGATGTCTTGTCATTTGTCCACCCACTTTAGCCTTCTTGGGCTCTCTAAACCTCGACTTTCCTTGAGGGATATTCCTGAAAATTTGTGGTTTGATTCCTTTTTTCCTCTGCTCCCTCTTAAACTTCTTCTTCTCTTCCCAAGCTTTTTGGAAAGTAAGCTTTTCTTTTTTCTAATCATATAAGAATTTTTCTCTCCTTATAGTTTCTTCCATAGTCTTTGGGTCATCATATTGGATCTTGTCACTGATGGAAGGTGGAAATCCATTCAGATACCTTTGAATTTTGACAGTCTCGTCCTTGATGAAAGGAACATACTTCAATAATTCCAAAAACCTTCATTCATATTCATCAATGGTCATGCTGCCCAGCTTGATTTCAAAGAACTCTTTCATCCTTTTGTTGTAGTATCTCTTAGTTAAGTACTTCTTTTCAAAATGTTTCTTGAACTCCCTCCAAGTAACATTATTCTCTCTGACATGCTGTACTTTCACAAGATTCTCCCACCATATGGATGCCTTTCCTTTAAGTTGGTAAATGGAAATTCTTCCCTCTGCATGAGAAGAATAGTTTTGCAGTTGGAAATATTTCCTCATGCCCAACAACCAAGTCTCTGCATCTTCATCTTTATTGTGTTCTCGATCAAAAGTAGGAGGTTTAATCTTGTTCATTTCACCCTTCAGCTCATCCACTCCATATCTCCTATTTTTTCTGGTAGGATATGGGCTTGAACTACTGTGTGCCTCCAACGGGTTACACGACGGATGAGAAATGGCAAGCGAACCCCCTTCCCATGAGCAGTTTTCTCAACCATGCGTAGGTAACCAAAGGTTGACGTCCGAGGCCAATGAGTTCAGGTGGAGGATGGAATAATGGAAGACGAACTCAGGTAGAGGATGGAAGAATGACTCATGAACCCCCAAATCAACTTACGCTTCAGCTCTTAACTGCATGAGCCCAAGTCGAAACTTGTCCTCTTGGAGCTGCATGCGCTCCATTTAGCCTGCGTCCCACTTTCTAGGAACTTAGGATAACAAAAACATATCATGTTCACCTTATTCTTTAGGAAATAATATTAAAATATTATTCCTCTAGAGGTAACCCCCCTAGCTTATCCCCTAGGCCCAAATACTTATCCCCCCCTTCCTTACCCTACCTAGTGGAGCTTAGTCCCCCATAAATCTTCTTCGTGGCCGGTCTACACATAGCAGTGTTTATATTTTTATTAATGTTCTGCATAATTACATATACAAAAATCAAGCTCATTGGCCTTGGCATCTGGCTCACCTTCCTAATAAACACATAAGTATTTCATCTTATAACCACTTGGCTCATGATCCTATAAGAAAAATTACAATTCAAAAGGGTCTCGACCTTGGGGTATTACATGCAAGAAGCTTCTACAGTAGGAGATATGGGCAGAAACATGCACATAATTAATGCAGTTGTGGATGGAAGGCAAGTTGATCATTAATCCACTATCTTGGAGGTTGAAGGTAAAATTCACGATAACCACATTTCCATATTAATTGACCTAGGAGATAGTCTGAGTTATGTTACTTTGGGTTTAGTTAAATTAAACAAGCTCAAGAAAGTAAAGCATGTTAAGTCTTGGTTAGTATAGTTAGCAACATGGACCAAGAGAAAGGTAACATATTTTATTCTTGAATGTGAACTCAGCATAGACGACCAAAATACAAAGTTAGATCTGAACATTTTACCTTTAGGATCTTACGATATAATCATTGGAATGGATTGGTTAGAGAAACATAAAGTAATTTTTAAATATTATGAAAATTCACTTATTTACAGAGACGAAAACAACACAGTTAGGATGATACAAGGGATCAAAAAACCAGTTTCGGTTAGGTAGATATCAACCATGCAGTTTAAGAAATGTATGAACAAAGGTTGCCAAGTTTATGTTGTTCAAGTAACTAATCTGTTAGAAAAGGAAAACAAACCCAGTTTAGAGGTATTTGCAGTCCTACATGGGTTTAGAGATGTATTTGTGAATGAAATACCATAACTACCTCCAAGAAGAGAGATAGATTTCTCTATTGATCTACTACCTGGATTTCCCCCCGTATCTAAGGAACCTTATAGAATGAGTTTACCCGAATTAACAAATCAAAAAATTCAGCTACAAGAACTGTTAGATAAAGAATATATCAGACCAAGTGTCTCGCCTTGGGGAGCATCAGTTCTTTTCATTAAAAAGAAAGATGGGACTTTGAGACTATGCATTGACTATCGACAACTAAATAAGATGAAGATCAAGAATAAGTATCCTTTACCCATAATTAATGACCTGTTTGACCAAGTGGGAGAAGAAAAGATCTTCTCTAAGTTATATTTAAGGTTTGGTTTTCATCAAGTCAGAATAAAGGATGAAGATATAAGTAAAACAACATTTAGAACACGATACAAACACTATTAGTTTGTCGTAATTTCGTTTGGTCTTACTAATGCACCAACAACCTTTATGTGTTTGATGAATAGCATATTAAATCAATACCTAGATAATTTTGTGTTGGTGTTCATCGATGATATTTTAGTTTACTCAAAAACAGAAGAAGAACATGAAGAACATCTGAAAATAGTATTGCAGACCTTAAGGAAACACAAGTTGTATGCGAAGTTTGATAAGTGCGACTTCTACCAAAGATGGATACATTACCTAAGACATGTGATATCGAAAGAGGGTATTATAGTTGATCCAGAAAAGATAAAATCCATTATGGAATGGCCTATCCCTAAGGATGTAGAAGACATCAGATCATTCATGGGAATTACCGGTTATTACTAAAGATTAATTGAAGGTTTTTCTAAGATCGTGTATCCAATTACATCCCTACAGAAAAAGGGAATAAGATTTACTTGGTCACAAAAGTGTCAGGACAACTTTGATAAATTAAAAGGACTTTTAACTACAACACCTATCCTAAGAGTAGCGAATCCCGATAAAGATTTTACAGTTTGTGTGGATGCAAGCAAAGAAGGCTTGGGAGGTTTCCTAAAACAAGATGGACACATCATTTGTTACGAATCATGTAAACTGAAAGAACATGAATGAAATTATGTTACATATGATTTGGAGTTAGCAGTCATAATTCATGCGCTGGAAATGTGGCAACATTATTTAATGGGAAGAAATTTTATGCTCCTAACCGACAACAGTGGTGTAAAGTTTGTATTTAGTCAACCAGATATCAATGCAAGGAAAGCGAGATGGCTATCCTTTTTAAGTGAATTTGATTTCGAAGTAAGACACATCAAAGGAAAAGAAAAAAAATTTGCAGATGACCTAAGTTGAAGGACTAACAAATTTTTTGAGATAAGTCTTAGCAAAGAGGAAAACGACATCGAACAAAGAATAAAATCTGCAAGTTTTAATAACGAAAAATACATCAAAACAACAACGGAATTACAAAAAATTCATAAAAACTGAACCAAACAGATCTGTGTTTAGATAAAAATGGACTTCTAAGGTTGAAAAATAGGATGTACATACCTGATGCAGGAGCATCGTCAATAGCCAAACGAGCATGAAGGCGAAAGACAGCTGGAAGACCACTAGCATGCGTCTTTGAAATGTTTTTGAAGAATTAATGTAATGGTTAAAGGGAGGCATACTTGCATATTGTAAATGGATCATGAGCGATTCGCTCTCATCTGTAGAATGTGGAGGCATTTATGAATAGTTAATGAAAGTAGGTAGATTTGAATTATAGATTAGACAGTTTAGAAGAGCAGGAGGGAAAACGGATATAGACACCCTCGTCTTTGTATTATTGTATTATTGGAACATAAGCATAGAGTTGTAGCAGAGAGTTGTAGATAAGAACCCATGTAAAGGAGCTTTAAATTAATATATGAAGCTTTGAGTTAGATTTCATGGTGTTATGATGTTTTTTGTTTATACATGGTCAATGATATGCTTACAGTTGTTTTATTTTCTCTGTTATGCATTTTTTATGATGTTATGTTGTGTATGTATGATTTCATGTTGAATGTTTGAAGTCTAAGAGAGAAAGAGAATGAGTTTCAATTGTTTCTCTTCCTGAGAGAGAATTTCCTGCAAGGAGTGTAGTGAAACGTCCGCAAGGAGTGCGTTGACAAAGGTTCAGGGTTTATCTCTGAAAGCTTAGGAGGGATACTGTTGTTCTCATTCTAGAAGAAGGGAAAGTGAAGCACAGAACCCATGCAAGGTGTGCGCAGGCTGGTTGAAAGCTATGACTTATCAACCAAGGGGAGAGTTGAAAGACTACTATTACAGAAGGTGCACGGAGTCGAAGAATCAAATACTTTGAAGTATTTGAAAGAGTATCGTAAGGAGTGCATGCAAGAGTTCTTTGGATATTTGAGTTTGCGAGTTAAATCTTGAGGAGGGATAGTACCTTTGAAGTATTCAAAGGGAGGTAGGATAGAAGTTATCTCACAGAAGTAAATCTCAAGAGAGAAGACGTTGATTCGTCTCGTAGAATCCATTGAGGAAGAAATTGAACGATCGGGATTCTCTGTGGAAAACTCGCGAAGTCGCGAGGACCGTAGGATCTAGAGAAGTTGCAAGGTGAATAGAGGTTGGACGAACTCATCCTTTTGGGTTCAAGAATCAACGAGAACCATTGATTGTGGTCAGGTTGAGCATTGGATCATTTCTCGAACTCGGGGTTTCTAAGTTTGGAGGTGGAAGACCAAACCCTTGGAGTCGTGAAGTTCTGAATTGCAAGAAGCAGAGGAAGAGATCTAGGCCATTGGATCTGAACAAGCAAGAACAACCGTGGGATCAAAAACCTCTTCGCTACATCGCGTATCGGGGTTTCAGAGGTTGGGAGGATTCAGTTTCAACTGCAGGAGTTACGAAGTGGTGAGAGCCAAGAGCTCGTGTGAATGCATGACACATCTGTCAAGTGGGGACCGCAAGGGTGACAGGTGGCGTGTACTTGCACATCGAGGGTTCAACCCATAGTTTCCCTATCGCATCTCGAGATTTCGTAGGAGAAGAGCACGAGAGCTCAATGCTTCAACTCGTGAGATTGCGAGTTGTGAGAAAGGAAAGTCAACCATCACCTCTCGGGGTTTCGGAAGGGGAGAGCACCAAGGTTTGACACTCCAACTCATGACGTCGCGAGTTGTGAGAGGTACTAGTGATTATCCTTAGCCGACGGTCACGCGTGGAAGGTGCTAACAAGGATAGGAGACATACTTGTATCGTCATCTCGGGTATTGGGAGTTTGGAAAAGAGGAGTCGAGGGTCTTCAACCCATGAACTCGTGAATTGCAAGTTGCAAAGGGCACTTGTGCCAAGGCCTAGTTGGGGTCATGTGAAGGAGAATATCGCACCTTTTGCCTATTCGCATAAGGGGGGATTTCAGAAGGACTCGTGGATCGAATTCGTTGAAGGTTCTAGAGGGAATCAAAGGAACCACTTCGGCTCAAGGAGATTTGAATGATCCTGTGAGCAGATCTTGGCCCGAGGGTTTGGGGGTCTGCGTCAAGTGGTATCATAGAACAAAACAAGTTCTTTACTTTCTGTAGCAGAGGAAGGGAAAACATTTTTACCCATGCTGCCAAGAAGAAGATACAAACCAATGCCTGATCTAGTAGTGGAGAGGGAAATGCGTGAATTACGTGCCAAGCTTGATGCCATGGAGACAACACAGAGGCGCACAGTCAACACTGGGGATATCAGTGAGGCTGACAGTGAAAATGAAGCTAGACACGAAGAAGAAGTCACAGTTGAAGATGTTGCAGATGAATCCTTATTCAGGGTTGTTGCTAGGATAGGTGCCAGAGAAAAAATGGACATTCCGGTATATGAAGGAAACTTAGATGTTGAAGAGTTTCTAGACTAGATTAGAACTCTGGATAAATACTTCGACTATGAGGATGTTGAGGAAGATAATAAATTCAAACATGTTGTCACAAGACTTAAAGGGCATGCAACACTATGGTGTGATGAACTACATGCTGACAGACGTTGCAAAGGAAAGCAAAAAATCAAGAGTTGGGACAGAATGGTTGTAAAGATGAAAGCCAAATTCATACCCAAGGATTATCAAATCACTCTGTTTCGGAGGATGCATAATTTGAGACAGAAGATGATGTCAGTGAAGGAATACACTGAAGAGTTCTACAAGATAAACATCAGAGAAGGTGATCGGGAAAGTGGTGATGAAAAGGTTGCCAAATACATGAATGGTATGCGATATGACATTCAAAATGAGATGATCATGATGATCATTCGAAATGTGGAGGATGCTTATTAGATGGCTCTGAAAGATGAAGAGAAGCTGAGCTGAAAGCAAGGTCAAAAAGGCTGAGGTAGAATTCAAGCCTGAGGAAAACCAATTGCCCAAGACAGAATTCAGAGACCTCAAGAAGAAGGGAAGAAACCTCAAACTCAACATGAGAGAGGAGGAAGCTCACAGAGAGGGTAGTATGCTGATGGAAATAATTTTCCTCGAGCAAGAGGAAGAGGAAGAGGCCAAGGAGGTGAAGTGAAATGTTTTTTTTGTGGGAAAAATGAACATAAATCTTATGAGTGTCCAGACAGAAAGAAAGATGGTGGTGAAACTCACATTGCCGAAGCACAAGGGTGAAATGTTGAGGCAGAATATGCTGAGGGCAGAAGATCCTTGATGATGAGGAAAGTTCTCTTAACACCAGAGAAAGAGGTAGAGAACCCAACCCAAAGGAACAGACTGTTTCAGACTGCTTGCAAAACAAAAGATAGAGTATGTAAAGCCATCGTGGACAGTGGTAGCACTGAAAATCTCGTTTCTACAGAGATGGTAGAAAAGCTAGAGCTGGAGCCTATCGTACATCCAAGCCCATACAGAGTTTCGTGGCTACAAAAAGGACATCAGGTAAATGTCACTAAACAATGTTTAGTTGAATTTAAAATAGGAGGATATAAGGATGAAATATTATGTGATGTCATTCCCATGGATGTTTGTCATCTATTGCTGGGTAGACCATGGCAATATGATAGAAATGTGATTCATGATGGGAGAAAGAACACGTACACCCTGGAGAAGAATGGTAGGACTCACATGTTGTTGTCAATTAATGATAAAGAAGTGAAACCAGAGGTGAGCAACACTGTACTTCTCATGAGTGGGAAGGAACTTCTTAATGAGGTTAAGAAGAAGGAAGACACAATTTATTGTGGTTAGGAAGCCTAGAATTGTTTTGACCAGTACAAGAGTGGATGATTTACTAGAAGAAATCCAAAAGTTGTTGGAAGAGTTCGCTGATATAGTAGTGGACGAACTACCTTGTTCATTGCCACCGATCAGGAGTATAAGCCATCACATTGAGCTTATACCTGGAGCTAGTTTACCAAAAAAAGCAGCGTACAGGTTGACACCATAGGAGAATGTAGAAGTCAAGAGGCAAGTCCAGGATTTAATGGACAAAGGATTGGTTATAGAGATCTTGAGTCCATGTGTTGTTCCAACAATGCTCAACCCAAAGAAAGATGGAGGCTGGAGAATGTGTATAGACTCAAGGACAATCAATAAGATTACCATCAGATACATATTTTCCAAGATGGCACATTTCATACCATGCCAGAAAACCAACGACACAACTCATATTGCGAACCTGTTTTTCAAAGAAGTCGTCAGACTTCACGGCTTGCCAAGGAGTATTGTTTCGGATCGAGATACCAAGTTTGTGGGACATCTCTGGAGGACTTTATGGAAGAAGTTGGGACAAGTTTTTCTTTTAGCTCAACGTATCATCCTTAGACAGATGGGCAGACATAAGTTGTGAACAAAAGCTTGGGAGATTTGCTGAGGAGCCTAGTGACTGAACACCACAGTCAGTGGGATCATATTCTGCCACAGGTGGAATTTTATTATAACGATTTGATCAATAGAAGCACAGGGCATAGTCCATTCCAGATTGTATATGGAATGCAGCCAAGGGGAGTTTCTGAATTGAAATATTCAGAACAAAATGAATTCAGGAGTGCTAGTGCAGAGGACTTTGCATAAGCAATGAAGGAGATTCACAACCAAATTAAGGAGCGATTGCAGAGTTCAAATCAAGAATACAAGGGCAGAGTAGATCAACATAGATGAGAAATTCAATTTGAAGTTGGTGATCTGATTCTTGTACGTCTGAGGAAGGAAAGGTTCCCAAGGGGAACATATAACAAACTAAAGATGAAAAAGATTGGTCCATACAGAGTCATAAGGAAATTTGGGGCAAACACATATGAGATTGAATTACCCGATGGGGTTAGAATCTCACCGATATTCAATGTTGCAGATTTGTACCCTTACAAAGCTAAAGAAGCAGGAGCAGAGGATGAACATATAGAGGTTCAATGGACAAAACAAATTCCTGTAGCTGAAAATCCACAGATGGAAAGCATAATTGATAAGAGGATTAGCTAAAAAACCAGGAGGAAAGAGTATTTTGAATACTTGGTCAAATGGAAGGGACATATAGTTGAAGATGCCAGCTGGGAAGATGAAGAAAAAATTCATAAGCATGGACAGAATGTGCAAGATCTCATGAACAGGAGTTCATGAAAATTTTCAAGCGAGAGAGTATGATGCAGGAGCATTGTCAGCAGCCAAATGAGCGAGAAGGCGGAAGACAACTAAAAGACCACCAATGCACATTTTTGAAATGTTTTTGAAGCATTAATGTAATGGTTAAAGGGAGGCGTACTTGCATATTGTAAACGGATCATGAGCGATTCGCTCTCGTCTGTAGAATGTAGAGGAATTTATGCATAGTTAATGAAAGTAGGTAGATTTGAATTATATATTAGACAGTTTATAAGAGCAGGAGGGAAAATAGATATAGACACCCTTGTCTTTGTATTATTGTATTATTGGAACATAAGCATAGAGCTATAGCAGAGAGTTGTAGAGAAGAACCCATGTACAAGAGCTTTGAATTAATATATGAAGCTTTGAATTAGATTTCATGGTGTTATGATGTTTTCTGTTTATACATGGTGAATGATATGCTTACAGTTGTTTTATTCTCTCTGTTATGCACTTGTTATGATGCTATGCTATATATGTATGATTTCTTGTTGAATGTTTAAAGTATGAGAGAGAAAGAGAATGTGTTTCAATTGTTTCTCTTCTTGAGGGAGAATTTCCCGCAAGGAGTGTAGTGAAACGTCCGCAAGGAGTGCATTGACAAAGGTTCATGGTTTATCTCTGAAAGCTCAGGAGGGATACTGTTGTTCTCATTCCAGCAGAAGGGAAAGTGAAGCATAGAAGCCATGCAAGGTGTGCGCAGGCTGGTTGAAATCTAGGACTTATAAACCAAGGGGAGAGTTGAAACACTGTTTTTGCAGAAGGTGCACAGAGTTGAAGAATCAAATACTTTGAAGTATTTGAAAGAGTGTCGCAAGGAGTGCGTGAAGTAGTTATTTGGAGATTTGAGTTTGCAAGTTAAAGCTTGAGGAGGGATAGTACCTTTGAAGTATTCAAAGGGAGACAGGATAGAAGTTATCTCATAGAAGTAAAGCTCAGGAGAGAAGACGATGATTCATCTTGTAGAAGCCATTGAGGAAGAAATTGAATGGTCGGGATTCTCTATGGAGAAATCGTGAAGTCGTGAGGACCGTAGGATCTAGAGAAGCTGCAAGGTGGATAGAGGTTGGACGAACTCATCCTTTTGGGTTCAAGAATCAACGAGGACTGTTGATTGTGGTTAGTTTGAGCGTTGGATCATATCTTGAACTCAGGGTTTGTGAGTTTGGAGGTGGAAGACCAAACCCTTGGAGTCGTGAAGTTTCAAATTGCGAGAAGAGGAGGAAGAGATCTAGGTTGTTGGATCTGAATAAGAAGGAACAACCCTGGGATCAGAAGCCTCTTCGCTACATTGTGTATCGGGGTTTTGGAGGTTGGGAGGATTCAGTTTCAACTGCAGGATTTGCGAAGTGGCGAGAGCCGAGAGCTCGTGTGAATGCGTGGCACATCTGTTAGGTGGGGACCGCAAGGGTGACAAGTGGCATGTACTCACGCATCAAGGGGTCAACCCATAGTTTCCCTATCACATCTTGGGATTTCGTAGGAGAAGAGAATGAGAGCTCAATGCTTTAACTCACGAGATTCCGAGTTGTGAGAAGTGTTCAAAGGGAAGTCAATCGTCGCCTCTCGAGGTTTCGCAAGGGGAGAGCACTAAGGTTCGACACTCCAACTCATGAGGTCGTGAGTTGTGAGAGGTGCTAGTGCTTATCCCTTGCCGACGGTCACGCATGGAGGGTGTTGACAAGGATAGGAGCCATACTCGTATCGTCATCTTGGGTTTCGGGAGTTTGGAAAAGAGGAGTCAAGGGTCTTCAACCCACGAACTCGCAAATTGCGAGTTGTGAAAGGCGCTTGCACCAAGGCCCGGTTGGGGTCGTGTGAAGGAGAAGCTAACACCTTGTGCTTGTTCACATAAGGTGGGGTTCCAGAAGGACTTGTGGATCAAATTTGTTGAAGGTTCTAGAGGGAATCAAATGAACCACTTCAACTCAAGGAGATTTGAATGATCTTGTGAGCGGATCTCGGCCTGAGGGTTTAGGGGTCTACATAAATACCTAATTTTGTTGAAATGAAATCAACAATTCTTGACAAATTGCACAAAAGGCCGTATTTTGGTCTTCTAGGATAGAAGAAAATGATAACAACCTTAAGAAAATTGTTTTATTGGCCTAACATGAAGAGTGAAACAACTGAATATTTATCTAAATGTTTAGATTGTCAACAGGTAAAGGCTGAACATCGACATCTAGCTGGTCTGCTACAACCTCTACCTATACCAGAATGGAAGTGGGAGATTATCGCGTTGGAATTCATCACAGGTTTGCCTGAGACTCAAAAGAAAAATGACTCAATTATGGTAGTGATTGATAAACTTACAAAATCTCCACATTTTATACCTGTGAAATCTACTTATAAAGAACTTAATATTGCTGAAATTTTTATGAAAGAAATATTTAGATTGCATGGAATTCCTAAGATGGTGATCTCGGATAGAGATGTCAAATTTATGCCAAAGTTTGGAAGGAATTGTTTGCATAATTGGATACTAACCCGAATTTCAACACAAACTACCATCCACAAATGGATGGACAAACCGAATGAATGAATCAGATTGTGGAAGACATGTTATGAATGTACATGAGAACGAAACCAAATAAGTGGGAGGGACACCTACACTTAGTTGAATTTGTTTACAATAATGGCTATCAGACATCATCCAATATGAGTCCCTTCGAATCATTATACAGAAGGAAATGCAAAACCTTGATTAGCTGAGATAATCCAATTGAAAGGCTTATGATGGGACTGGAAATGCTCCAGGATATGGAGAAAATAGTAAAAAGGGTACAACAAAATTTAAAGGAGGCCCAAGACTGACATAAAAGATACACAGATTTAAAAAGGAGACACCATGAATTTCAAATTGGGGACCATGTATATCTGAAAGTCAAAGAAAGGAGGAGCTCTCTAAAGCTAGGAAATTGTTCAAAGTTGATGCCCAGGTTTTGTGGCCCCTTCGATATTTTAACTTGAATCGAACCTATGGCGTATCAACTAGAACTTCCTGCAAACTTAAAAGTTCATAATTTTTTTCACGTTTCCTTATTGAAAATGTATATTCATGATCTTACTCACATCATTGATTGGAACATGGTGTAGTTGGAACCAGAAGGCAAGTTCCAAGAGAAACCTCTATGTATTTTGGACAGGAAAGAAACAATACTACGGAACAGAGACATCGTCCAGGTAAAAGTGCAATGCAATCACTTTATCCCTAAGGAGGCCACTTGGGAATTGGAGGAAGATTTGCGGAAATGTTATCCAACCCTATTCCATGAAAGGAATGAAAACTGAGGACAATGTTGTACTTATGGGGCAGAGGATGTAATATCCCCAAAATTTAGAATATTAAATTCTAAGTGAACTTTGGAATAAATTTCCGTTTTTGGAAAATTCAGATTTAGAAATTATTTTCCATTTATGGAAAAGATGAATTTGGAATTTTTATTATTGTAATTAATTATTTGATGACTATTGAGAAAATATTTGACTTTCCCAACTAACCTCTTTTATTTTTCACACATGTGAAAGACAAACTTTTTATAAACTAAATGTTGGAAGACAAATGGAACAACCAGGTTAAAAATAGTTTACCATGACTCCATGAGTGGGGAACAAGTTTGAGTTACCTCAAGGCTGATTTTTACAAGTGGAAAATGTGGAATTTGACCACTAGAAGCCCCTAAAAATCAGGTATTTGTAAAGCTGTGAATTTCCCAAGGGGGAAGGAAAGACCTAGGCACAAGATGCATATAAAAACAACATATGGAGGAGGCAGGACGCTGCTTAGTATGTTGGAGAAGGGAAATCTATTTGTTGTTATAAGCACTATGAGAGTGAGGCAAAGGAGTTTTTTATCTGTGGATGGTGACTATAGCAAGGAGGATCATTCTGTTTTCCCTTATGGACTCATGGTGAGGCTGGGGGGTGAACAGGGCAAGAGAAATTGGCTATTTTGTTCTATGGTTGGGTGGAATGTGGTTGTTCCATTTGGATTCCAACATCAGGTTTCAAATATGTATCTTGACTTGTATTCCTTGTCAATGTTATGATTTTGATTATTAATTGTTAGTAATATGATGGCTTATTACAGTGGAATGATACTATATTGTTTAATTCAAATGTGATGATGGCATATATATATATATATAGATGTGTTCAAACATAAAGAAATGGTAGAACTATTTTATGATCCTATTACTCATTGAATATGGTTGTACATGTGCAATTAATTATATAGATATAAATATATATGTGCTCATGCATAAAGAAATGATAGGAATATTTGTTATGTTCCTATTGATCATGGGATTATATTGAATTGCCATTTAAATCTGTACATACACAAATACCATAGAGAATAGACACAATGAATCACAGTTCGAATGCATTCTTTATTACTATAGAAATATAGTGATGAACTCGAAGTATCTTATAAAAGCAACCTTTGTATTCAATCGATCATTGTTCAAAATATTACAGTTGGAGTACCATAATCCAAACTCCACAACTTCTTATACTGTAAACAAAGTTCTAAGAAAGTATACATAGAATTTGGTTATAACTGAAGTTAATGCACACAAGGACATGGAACTCAAATACCTTTCGAGTAAGATGATTCCTTCATCCGACTTCGCCAACTTGCACAACCTGCAAAGGAAGTAAAAGGGGGTTTATTAAATTGTTCTAATATTTTATTTCTATGGAAATTAAACAATAAGAATAAGTCAAGGACAATACTTAGCTTGAGTCCGACGAAGAACCAGATCGCCACTTGCTCTTGTGAGACAATATTTCCACTATCCATGAGGAGGAGTGGACCCAAAATCGACTTATGGGTACCCTCGCAAAACAGAAAAGGGCCCCATCATTAGTTCCACATATCCATGCATAGAACTTCACTCATAAAACAAAGAAAGTAAAAGTAAATAACTAGCATCGAAATAGACTGTGTATAGATTAAACAAACAAGAAGTATTATTTAATAAGCATTTCATAAGAGACGCATAAGATGCTACTTGGGCATTGTTCACAATGAGTCACCAAAATTAAATAACATTACAAAAAGAACCAAATCCCTCCCGGCAGAGAAATCGTTGTATAACCAGAGGGTACAAGAAAGTGTCATTTTCAAATGACTAAAACCTTGTTTATATTGCTAATTATATGCACAAAAAATAAATACGAAAACCTTTCACATAGTGTAAATTTACAGAGGATGAATACGGATATATATGTATTTACATAGAGCGTAAATCCATGAATTTCCATAGAGGATTAATACTGATATATATCTATTTACACAGAGAGTAAATTTACAAATTCGTAAGACGATTAATACTGCTATATATATTTACATAGAGCAAAAATTTATGAATTCCCACAGAGGGTTAATCTTGTTGTTTACATACAAAGAGCATAAATTAAAAATTCCTAGAGAGGGTTAATAATGCTATTTAAAATTATATAGAGGGTAAAATTCAAACTCCCCACAGAGAGTTAATATTTCCATGTAAATACAGAGTGCAATTACGAAAATCCCCTACGGAGTACCAAAAACATACAAGTCTGATAACACCAACCAGTGTAGCAAGTGTTGGGATCTTTGAGCGAATCCTAGAGGGTAAGAATAATAGTAATACATCGGCGAGTACAATAAAAAACACATAGGGTTTAACATTAAAATGATACGGGCCACATTCCGACTAGGAAGAGACCCTTGAGTATAGGTTATAATCCTAACATTCAACTAAGAGGGAAATGCATTAACTCTCCAAACACAAAACCTTAAACTTGGTGGAAATTCGGGGTAGCAAATGCATACGGGCGCAATTGTCAACTCTCAAACAGAGAAATAAAAACCATGAGGCATGTTATTTTTGAGCTCACTAATTACATTTCATCAAAAAGAGAGCACAACACATAATATTTTCTCACAAAATCTTAAACAACGACTTCGTTACTCACCGTGGCGCACAGATAACCCCAAGTATGCATTGTTGTTTTTCCTCATCGAGCACCAGAGACGAACCTCACCAAAGTGCACCGGTCGTGTTTCAACGAAGAGACCAAAACTCATGTTACAGGATCAAAGAATTGAACCTCACCAAAGCAGACCGGGCGTGTTTCAATGAAGAGACAAAACTCATGTTACAGAACCAAAGAGCCGGACCTCACCAAAGCACACCGGTTGTGTTTCAATGCAAAGACAAAACTCATGTTACAAGACCAAAGGGGGAAATCACAGTGAACAAATACTACCTCGAGGACCTCGTTAGAGGAGTAAACATAGTAGGTACGCACCATCACCTCTGTCATGTGAAGTCGAGGAGATGGCGAGCTTGCATTGGGCGTGGTTGCCTAAGTGTCATCCTAGAGGGTATGGGACAGTCCTCACCATTAATGAACCACACGATAAGTAAATGCCACAGACCTGTCATCCACTACAAATGGTTTTCGAACCACTTCATTATTGAGCTATGTTGATAGTCAGGTAGGGTTTAACATTGTTAGGAATAGGTTATGTTCGTGGTGCTAGAAAAAAACCATAATCTTATGGTGTATGTTTGTTACCCTATACTAAAGTCTTCGTTGGTATGGTATCCATATAATAGTCCATATGTTAAGTGATATTTATATGTTATGTATAGAAACATTTTGACACACTATGATATAGAAATACATTGTGGTGGATAGTTATATGATAAACGATATAATCATTACGAATAGTGTTATTATTATGGTATCCACATAATAGTCTGTATGATATACGATATATAATTTCATGGATAAGGTTAGTGTCATATGCTAAATGAATATATATATATATATATATATAACTTGTTTACTGTAACACCCTGTTTCCCCCAAATTTGTAATTGATCCTAATACAGGAATTACCATGCTAAAGCATGATGAAAATGTGAACGTATGATGTGAAGGGACCTTATGAAGAAGGTCGATCAATGTAAATAACATTATGAATTTATATTACAGAAATGCTGGGAGGGGATGTGCAGAAAAAGAGACCACGATGGTGGTGGAAGGCACCTGAAAAGGTGGCGTTAACTTCCACTGAGAATTAAATACCGTATTTGGACTCCACTGGCCCGGAGAACCAAAAGCGGCTCGCTGGCCCTGAAAATTAATGGCTCGCAGACTGGTAGGCGAATGTCTTGATGAGGGATGGGATGGTGAACCGCCCATTCGTAGCGACGTCAGGCCTGATCAGTGCGAGGGAAATCCTTCCACATGCAACCTCGAGAGAGGATAAGGTGTATGGCTGAAACGATTTGAAGGGGGGCAGACACGAGGGGAACTCTGGCAATTTTTACGCAGAGTGAGTGATCGCAGAGAGGAAGGGATTGCAACCTTTGCTCTTGGGCACTGGTAGACAGAGAGACGCAGGTCTCAGGACATCGTGGTCTCATCTCGGGGGTGGCTAGTGGTAAATCCAGTAGGAGTCGCTACGCCTACGGTTGGGTGGAAACGAGCACCCCTGTCAGCAGTTGCTTCCATTGCTGAAGTTATTTCCGATAAGTGTTTTGCTCGTATTACAACTTGAATTAATATGCTGTCACATATGTGCATAGACTTGTGAAATTGCAAATGTTTCCTGTGTAAGAATGTCTCTATAGTAATTGATGATATGGAGTATATGTTAGCTCATAGAACTTGTGAAATTGTAAATGATTTTAGCATGAGAATGAACGTGTAGTGATTGATATGAATGAGTTGATATATGCTTAACACCGAGGAAAATGTGCTCAACTTATGTTGATAAATGAATCTCATCACGCCCAGCCGTTCTCGGGAAGTTGTCTTCCTTTATCTGCTTCCGGAAATGCCCTGGTAAATATCTCTTCATAGAGATTCCCTCCTTGGAAAGGTTCACTAAGAACCCAAAATAAGGACTCGAATACACATGCCTTAGCAACCCCGCATGAGGAGAAACGATTCTATTAAGGTTCCAAGATAGTAGTGTTATGAGGAGTGACAAGTCGACGGATGAGATCTCGTCGGAGGATCCATAGTCATTCATGACCATTAGATTGATGACAGTAACACAGGCGTTACACACCTTGCCCCTTTTCCCTCTATCATCGTGAGCAACGAGAAATTGGGATCGTAAACTCCAAGACCCAAAAGAACGAATCTAGACCCTTAGATCTCGGTCCAATTATCCTGTAAACTGTTGGATCGGGAGGAGTTTCACGGAGTATAACTTCTGGAAGGGGAGCGTGCAGGAGAAATGATCTGAACCGTCGAATCTTAGATCATAGTCCCGACAGCCGTCAGATCTCGAGAAGATGCACCAGAGTTAAACTCTAGTGTGCAGAGGAAGAGTCCTAGCCGTTGATCTCGGCAGGACACGTGTCAGCGTTATGGGGAGTCGTCGGGATTTCACCCATCGGAGAAATTAGGAGTGTAGAACCGTTGCAATAGGAAGTCGCGATTAGCGAATTCTTGATAGGATCTGAGCCGTCCAAACAGTAAGGACACATGGCCAAGGATCCCGGAGAGTCGGAGTTAGGCATATCGGGGATTTCAAATACATATAACTCTTGCCACCCGGAATCGCGATCCGCAATTTACCGATAATATCTGAGTCGTCCATCTGAGGGACAAGTGTCAGAGATCAAGGCGCTATCGGAGTTTGACGCCTCAGAAATTTAGAGTTTCCGAGGGCATTGAACGCTCGCAACAGGAAATCGCGATCCGCGATTTCCCGACGGGATCAACACCGTCCATCAGCGAGGACGCGTGGCGAGAGATCCCAGAAAGTCRGAGTTCGGCATATCGGGAATCGGCGTATCGGGGATTTCAAGGACATGAAACCCTTACATCACAAAACCGCGATATGCGAATTCCCAACACCATCATGAGCCGTTGATTCAAGGGACGCGTGTCGAGCATCCGGAGAGAATCGGGAATCGGGATATCGCGAGTCTCGGGTACATGTGTTCGATTTTATCGCAATTGCCGAAACCCCGATGGAAGGTTATACAACGACAGTCATA
Organism: Picea engelmannii; assembly: GCA_009831015.1. Lineage (NCBI taxonomy): Eukaryota > Viridiplantae > Streptophyta > Pinopsida > Pinales > Pinaceae > Picea > Picea engelmannii. The sequence continues at coordinate 1,908,624 of ML776560.1, read as the reverse complement.
TGGTAAGTGGTCACATGGACCATGGTATAGCCAAAGGGGTCAACCCTCTCCGGAGTCAACGCCAAGTGATCGGGGAAACCCAAGTGAAAACCCCGACGAGATTCGAGCCGTCCGTTCACATGGGACAAGTGCCAGGGATCGGGCGTCGTCGACACTTTGTTCATCGGGAAATCGGGAAACCCATAGACAAGTGATATGTGCACTTTGATATCGCGATCCGTGAAAACCCGATCAGTGGGGAACAACTATCAACTAAACGGAGAATCGAGACTTCGACGATCGGGAACCTTGGGGGTGTATGCACATTGTCGTTTGAAACCTCGTAGCCCCGAAGGGATAAGGTTGTGGTCCCAGGAGTTGGTCATATGAGTGGGAGTTGAACTGGGAAGGCTAGCGCGTGACAGAGCGCATCGGGGATCGGAGAATCGCGAGTTCCGTGGACATAAACATGGTGACATCGCAAACCCCGAAACTCCGATGGGAGCATATGACTGCGGTCATATAGGAACTAGTCACGTGGACTAGA
>ML776560.1:1892346-1902646 GCA_009831015.1 Picea engelmannii | reverse complement strand
CAGGCCTTAGCAACCCCGCACGAGGAGGAACGATTCTATTAAGGTTCCAAGATAGTAGTGTTATGAGGAGTGACAAGTCGATGGATGAGATCTCGTCGGAGGATCCATAGTCATTCACGACCATTAGATTGACGACAGTAACGTAGGCGTTACACACCTTGCCCCTTTGCCCTCTATCATCGTGAGCAACGATAAATTGGGATCGTAAACTCCAAGACCCAAAAGAACAAATCTAGACCGTTAGATCTCGGTCCAATTATCCTGTAAACCGTTGGATCGGGAGGAGTTTCATGGAGTATAACTTCTAGAAGGGGAGCGTGCAGGAGAAATGATCTGAACCGTCGGATCTTAGATCATAGTCCCGACAGCTGTCAGATCTCGAGAAGATGCGCCAGAGTTAAACTCTAGTGTGCAGAGGAAGAGTCTTAGCCGTTGATCTCGGCAGGACACGTGTCAGCGTTCTGGGGAGTCGTCGGGATTTCACCCATCGGAGAAATTAGGAGTGTAGAACTGTTGCAATAGGAAGTCACGATTAGCGAATTCCCAATAGGATCTGAGCTGTCTAAACAACAAGGACACGTGGCAAAGGATCCTGGAGAGTCGGAGTTCGACATATCGGGAATTTCGAATACATAGAACTCTTGCCACCCGGAATCGCGATCCACGATTTACTGATAAGATCTGAGTCGTCCATCTGAGGGACAGGTGTCGGAGATCAAGGCACTATCGGAGTTTGACACCTCGAAAATTCAGAGTTTCCGAGGGCATGGAACGCTCGCAACAGGAAATCGTGATCCGCGATTTCTCGACGGGATCAACACCGTCCATCAGCGAGGACGCGTGGCGAGAGATCCCAGAAAGTCGGAGTTCGGCATGTCGGGAATCGACGTATCGAGGATTTCAAGGACATGAAACTCTTACATCACAAAACCACGATATGCGAATTCTCGACACCATCATGAGCCGTTGATTCAAGGGACGCGTGTCGAGCATCCAGAGAGAATCGGGAATCGGGATATCGCGAGTCCCAGGTACATGTGTTCGGTGTTATCGCAATTTCTGAAACCCCGATGGAAGGTTATACGGTGACATTCATATGGTAAGTGGTCACATGGACCATGGTATAGCCAAAGGGGTCAACCCTCGCCGGAGTCAACGCCAAGTGATCGGAGAAACCCAAGTGAAAACCTCGACGAGATCTGAGCCGTCCGTTCACACGGGACAAGTGCCAGGGATCAGGCGCTGTCGGCACTTTGTTCATCGGGAAATCAGGAAACTCGTAGACATGTGATATGTGCGCTTTGATATCGCGATCCGTGAAAACCCGATCAGTGGGGAACAACTGTCAACTAAACGGAGAATCGGGACTTCGATGATCGGGAACCCTGGGGGTGTATGCACATTGTCGTTTGAAACCTCGTAGCCCCGAAGGGATAAGGTTGTGGTCCCGGGAGTTGGTCATATGAGTGGGAGTTGAATCGGAAAGGATAGCGCGTGAAGGAGCGCATCGGGGATCGGAGAATCACGAGTTCCGTGGACATAAACATGGTGACATCACAAACCCCGAAACTCCGATGGGAACATATGATTACGGTCATATAGGAACTAGTCACGTGGACTAGAGAGCCTATCCAGAGGGGGCTAAGACCAGAGAAGGAGCTCATCGGGAATCGGGGAATCAAGAGGACAGGGACTCTCGACGACGGAAAGTCTGAAACCCCGAATCCCAATATTGAATCGGGGATGGGTAGCTCGCTAATGCAACCTCCTTTAAGGGGGATTTCCCATTTGAGGGAGATTAACCCAAATTCAATTTTTTTTTTTTATTAAATTACGATAGTGGGTGTGTTACATTTACCATATAAACTTGTTATGGTTTCCATATGATAGTTTATATGGTAAACAAGTTATATATATTGTATATTGATATGGATAGCGTAATATATATATATATATATATATATATATAACTTGTTTACCATATAAACTTGTTATGGTTTCCATATGATAGTTTATATGGTAAACAAGTTATATATATTGTATATTGATATGGATAGCAGTAGTGTTATGGTATCCATACGATAGTGTATATGGTAAGTGAGGTATATCATTATGGTTACTGCTAATGTTATGGACAAACTATATGACCGTCTATAGTCTATAGTTTATTACGCGTTTTATTTTAGATAGCATGACTTGACATAGACATGGTAGTTATTCTAAGGGCTATGATAGCCCTGATCGCAATTGCCTTAATTACAAATAAGTGTATGATTCTAATCCAATAGCGACGATAAATCTACTATGCATACAATAAACGAATAAAGATATGTTTAATGGATTATCCCTGCGTCGCAACCAAATGTTGAAGACTCAAGGAGCTTTAATGTCCCCTAACAATTTTTTTTTGGGGGAAATTTGGGTTACATTACATATGGTATCAAAGCTGAAGGTTACAACACTTGGACTCAGGGAAAGACCAAATTATTTTAATTTTTTATTTTATGTGTAAGAAAAACTAACAAATATGTTTACTGTTACAAACAGAAAAATTGTTGGTCTGTTGTTAATATGTCATCACATAATGAAGAAAAAATAAGACTTGAAAAGAATCCTAATAAAGGACTTCCTAAAGAACCGGGGCATAACAACAAAGGAAGTTCATCCACCCAGGTTTTGGAAATAATGAATAACCTCATCGTGGAATTACAAGTGTTTAAAGAAGATAACGAAAAGATGAAAAAGGAACAGGAAGACCACTTAGAAATAAATGAAATGTTGTTGCGCAGTATAGTAACAAAGAAGATCCCAAAGTAAAATGACAAGGAGGAAGAAGTCAGCAAAAGGTCCTCTAAAAACTCTGGTCATGAAACAAAAAATGAGAATAGTTCTTCTAAAGACACACACATGGAAGGAAACAAAACAACTACAGGAAGAAAAAGAAAAAAAGTAGATCACCTAAAAGGTGAATTCAAGAAAATAAAACCATCCACTTTTGAAGGAGAATCAAGGACGGGTGAAGAGGATGAAGCATGGATACTAGATATAAAGAAATACTTCCAGATTTACAATTAATCTATTAATATGAAAGTCAGAATGGCCATTTACAACTTGAAGGGAAAAGCAACTATCTAGTGGAAAAACCTGAAATTGGCTAAGGGATTGAAAGAAAAACAAATGGAATGGCCAGATTTTAAGAAACATTTCAAGAAGCAATATTTGTCAGAAATATATTACGAAAGAAAGACTAATGAATTATACAATCTAAGACTCAGACAAATGACCATGGACAATCTGATAAATAAATTTCTAGAACTATTGAGATTTGTACCATACATCAAGGAAGACAATGTAAAGATACAACGATTCTTAAGCTATCTACCACAGTCGTACAAGGACAGAATTGAATTTGACAATCCTAATGGTTTAAATGAAGTGTTTAGAAAGGATCGGATGTGCTATGATCGGTACAAATAGAGGTCTGAAATTCCCAAGGCATGGATGGACAAGAAACATGACAAAATGAATCAACGAAAGAAAGGATTCCAACCAGCCCCTTTCTGGAATATGGAAAAAAGTTTCCAAAAGAAGGACTATCATTCCAACACCGAGAGTTCTCAAGCGGGAGGTGGACCAGTTAACCTGGGAGCTAAGAAAGCTGGGGACAAGCCCAGAGAACCATTGAAGTGTTGGGAGTTTGGAGAACCTCACTTGAGGAGAAATTGTCCACGCTTAATTTCCACAACAATAACTACAGTCCATAACCTACAAGAAGCTTCTACAGTAGGAGTTATGGGCAGAAGCATGCACATAATTAATGCAGTTGTGGATGGAAGGCAAGTTGATCATCAATCCACTATTGTGGAGGTTGAAGGTAAAATTCATGATAACCGCATTTCCATATTAATTGACCCAGGATCTAGTCTGAGTTATGTTACTCTGGGTTTAGTTGAATTAAACAATATCAAGAAAGTAAAGCATCCTAAGTCTTGGTTATTATAGTTAGCAACAAGGACCAAGAGAAAGGTAACATATTTTATTCATGAATGTGAACTCAGCATAGACGGTCAAAGTACAAAGTTGGATCTGAACATTTTACCTTTAGGATCTTACAATATAATCATTGGAATGGATTGGTTAGAGAAACATAAAGTAATTTTGAACTATTATGAAAAGTCACTTATTTACAAAGACGAAAACAACACAGTTAGGATGATACAAGGGATTAGAAAACCAGTTTCATCTAGGTAGATATCATCCATGGAGTTTAATAAATGCATGAACAAAGGTTGCCAAGTTTATGTTGTTCAGGTAACTAATCTATTAGAAAAGGAAACCAAACCCAGTTTAGAGGACTTTGCAGTCCTACATGTGTTTAGAGATGTATCTATGGATGAAATACCATAACTACCTCCAAGAAGAGAGATAGATTTCTCTATCGATCTACTACCTTTATCTACCTCGATATATAAGGTTCCTTATAGAATGAGTTTACCTGAATTAACGGAGCTGAAAATTCAACTGCAATAACTGTTAGATAAAGAATATATCATACCAAGTGTCTCTCCTTGGGGAGCACCGGTTCTTTTCGTTAAAAATAAATATGAGACTTTGTGACTATGCATTGACTATCGAAAACCAAATAAGATGACAATCAAGAATAAGTATCCTTTGCCTAGAATTAATGACATGTTTGACCAAGTGGGAGGAGAAAAGATCTTCTCTAAGTTAGATTTAAGGTTTGGTTATCATCAAGTCAGAATAAAGGATGAAGATATAATTAAAACAACATTTAGAACACGATACATACACTATGAATTTATCGTAATTCCATTTGGTCTTACTAATGCGCCAACAACCTTTATGTGTTTGATGAATAATATATTTAGTCAATACCTGGATAAATTTGTGTTGGTGTTTATCGATGATATTTTAGTTTGCTCGAAAACGAAAGAAGAACATGAAGAACATCTGAAAATAGTATTGCAGACCTTAAGGAAACACGAGTTGTATGCAAAGTTTAATAAGTGCGACTTCTACCAAAGAAGGATACAGTACCTAGGACACGTGATATCGGAAGAGGTTATTGCAGTTGATCCAAAAAAAGATAAAATCCATTATGGAATGGCCTATCCCTAAGGATGTAGAAGACATCATATCATTCATGGGAATTACCAATTATTACTGAAGATTTATCGAAGGATTTTTTAAGATCGTGTATCCAATTGCATCCCTACAGAAAAATCAAATAAGATTTAATTGGTCACAAAAGTATCAGGACAACTTTGATAAATTAAAAAGATTGTTAACTACAACACCTATCCTAAGAGTAGCGGATCCCGATAAAGATTTTACAGTTTGCGTGGATGCAAGAAAAGAAGGCTTGGGAGGTGTCCTAACACAAGATTGACACGTCATCTGTTACGAATCACGTAAACTAAAAGAACATGAATGGAATTACGTTACACATGATTTGGAGTTAGCAGCCATAATTCATGCACTGAAAATGTGGTGACATTATTTAATGGGGATAAAGTTTCTACTACTAACCGACAACAGTGGTGTAATGTTTGTATTCAGTCAACCAGATCTCAATGCAAGGCAAGCGAGATGGCTATCCTTTTTAAGTGAATTCAATTTAGAAGTAAGACACATAAAAGGCAAAGAAAATAAAGTTGTAGATACCCTAAGTCGGAGGACTAACAGACTTTTTGAGATGAGTGTTAGCAAAGAAGATATATATATATATATATATATATATATATATATATATATATNATATTGATAGCGTTAGTGTTATGGTATCCATACGATAGTCTATACGATAAGTGGGGTATATCTTTATGGTTAGTGCTAATGTTATGGACAGACTATATGATAGTCTATAGTCTATAGTTTATTATGCATTATATTTTAGTTAGCATGACTTGACATAGACATGGTAGTTATTCTAAGGGCTAGCCCTAGTCACAATTGTCTTAATTACAAATAAGTGTATGATTCTAATCCAATAGCGGCGATAAATATACAATGCATACAATAAATGAATAAAGATATGTTTAATGTATTATCTCTGTGTCGCAATCAAATACTGAAGACTCAAGGAGCTTTAATGTCCCCTAATTTTTATTTTTATTTTTATTTGTGAAATTTGGGGTACATCACACATACATCCTTGGATTGGGATTTGTGAGAAGCAGGGTTGATCACTATGTATATTCCAAGAAGTTTGGTAATCACTTCATTTATGTAGTGTTGTATGTTGATGACATGTTGCTAGCAAGAAATAACATGGATTTTATCAAGGAGGTGAAATCGCAACTATCCTCCAAATTTGACATGAAGGATCTCGGTGTTGTAAACTTCATTTTGGGAATGGAGATTAAAAGAGATCATGAAAACATGAAACTCTGGTTGAATAAGGGAAAATATGTTGAGACAATATTACAGAGGTTTAATATGCATGTAATTAAACCAATCAAGGTTCTTATTCCTATAGGTGTAAATTTATCTGCAGATCATTGTCCCAAGACATAGGAAGAGGAAGAGGGCATGTCCCATGTTCCGTATGCCAGTGTAGTTAGTATTTTGATGTATGCAGTGGTCTGTACCATACCAAAAATTGCAAATGTAATGGTATTTTTGAGAAGGTATATGTCAAAACCAGGGAAGGAGCATTGGACAATAGTAAAGAGGGTCTTCAGGTATTTGCATGGTACTACCAGTTATGGATTGTGCTACCAAGGAAGACCAGGATTAGACAGAGTGTTGGACATACATGGGTTTGTTGATGTAGATTGGGCTGGAGATCTAGATCATAGAAGATCTACAAGTGGGTATATGTTTAACCTATTTGGAGGAGCAATCATTTGGATACGGAAAAGATAGGTTGTAGTGGCCCTCTCAACTACAAAATTTGAATACATCGGAGCCACTCATGCAAGCAACAAAGTAGTATGGTTAGAAAGATTGTGTTCAGGTATTGGGTTTGTACAACAAGCAGTGAGATTATATTGTGTCAGTCAGAGTGAAATATTCCTGGAAAAGAACCCTTCTTATCATTCGAAGACAAATCAAATTGATGTTCAGTATCACTTTGTGAGAGACATCACTAGAAAATTTGGGTCATTTTGCGACGGCTATTTAGATGCTCTTGCGACATTATGTCGTGAATATTGCGATGAAACTTAAGTCTCTCAAACATCATTTCATGTGATGTGGAAATTTCGACGAACTTGAATTAACGTCGCAAGAGCAAAGACCGTAGGGAAATTTCCACAATTGAGACAAAAAAACAAATATCGTCGCTAATACGACTAAGTGAAGAATTCGTCGAAAGAGTGACACAGTAGGGAAATTGTCGCACACTTGACAATATAGGCAAAGTAAGTGAAAACATTGTGATGAATCAACTATCGAAATGTTCATCGCTATTCCGATGACAACATGGTATATAGTGACGAAATCGCTATACAAATTTCATGGTTTATATAGTAAATTCGTCGCAGGATTTCTATTGTGTGTCGAAATTGTGATGACAACTTTCGTGGGTTATATAGAAAATTCGTCGCAGGATTTCTATTATGTGTCAAAATTGCAACGACAACTTTCATGGGTTATATAGCAAATTTGTCGCAGGATTTCTGTTGTATGTTGAAATTGTGACGAAAAATTTCGTGGTTTATATATACAATTCATCGCAGGATTTTTGTTGTGCGTTGAAATTGCGACGAAAACGATTTATTTAAAAAAAAAGTTAAAAAATTATTTTTGGGCAAAATAAATAAAATTTTATTTTTGAGCAAAAAAAATAAAATTTTATTTTTGAAGATAGGGAGCATGTATTGGAATAATATTATAGGCTATTAAGTTCATTATATTCTTGAAAACATTTAACAAAGGGAAATTCTCTGAAGTAAATAACGTATGGGTAGATCGCTCTGTATGTGATCAAGCACCATCTACGTTTATTTCAAGAGTACAAATATGGTGTCACATCCAATCAAGAGTTACCCTCATATATTTATAGTTATTCTCTCAATTCATCTCAATAGGCCCTCATCTATATTAAAAAATTCAAGTATGCTATAATAGAGAATGCCTTTTGTTGAAAGAATTATCTGAAGGTCTTATTTTCACATTCAAGGGGGAATTAACCTAGGAGGAAGAATGCTTCATTAAACTGGGTTTTTTATGGTTATACTAAGACATATAGAGAATATGTCTTGTCCAATAAATACAAGTTATAGTTGTAGAATCCCTTAACATAGTGAAAAGAACATATTTTGATGAATGTTTGGCATAGGAGAAATTCCATGAGTCAACCAAAAGATATATATGTAACAATATATATTTGATATGGATCATATGTTATTAAAATAGATAACATATACATATCAAATATATTTTTATATGTGATCTTTACTAAACATATAAGTTGTAAGGTTGGCTAAGCTCATCACGAAAGGCATTGAAAAACAAAGGCTTCTCTATTCTACTCAGAATTTTTAGGATTTTTATGGCTCCCTAAGAAGGTTTGTCTCTAGATGCATTCATAGATTTTCATCACAATTGGTTTTATTAATCTTTAAATATTATCCACATTCCAAATCTTGTGGGAATCTTTAAAATGAAGGGCCATTCCATTTATTGGGAATATTTAGAAATATCATTCTAAGTCCAAAGCTTGTGGGAATCTAGTTGGGAAAGGCCATTGTCTTCTTATTTTTTTAATGATTTATGCACAAGGCTAATTTCCTTGAAAAATTGCCTTTCTAACATTAGTTTTTATGACTACATGAGAAATAGTTCACATTTGGGAAAAAAATCAATGTCATGGAATGTTTATCCATCTTAATTTTTAAACTACATGTTGGAGGGTGAATTATCCATGAAAAACAAACATGTTTTTAAATGGCATGTTGCAGGTGGGATCACAACATCCCCTCTTTACCTACCAACCAAACAAATATTGAATCTTTGTTGAGAATCACAACACCCTTTCTTTACCCATCAACTAACCAAACCTAGTTAACATGGGATATTATTTAATTATATATTATGTATATAAACACCTTTTTTTTCTAGGAAGAGAATTAAATTTGGATACTACAACGAGTTTGAGACTAGCATTGGAGAGTGAGGAGTTTTACATTTGGTCAATGTTCGTAACTCATGGAATTCACCTAATACTTTGATCAAGTTCCGATTCCATTTCCATTGGTTGACCTCTATTAAAAGACCAAAAGGAGCTTTCTATTTATATTATCTCTAGTCATTGAAAGCATACAAGTTGATATTTGAAAGAGAACTAAAAAATACAAGGATATATGGCATGGTGTAATCTATATGTCTAATGAGGTCACCCTTTTGCAACTATTCAAAATAATGGGAGGAGAAATTGAAACTATTGGCTTGAAATATGGAAGGAATCATTTTGGATTGATGAAATCGTAGATATCAAATGCTAAGATTACATAATCCAAGTGCAGTAGGGATATTCGAGGGTGTTGAATCCATTTTTCTAGTAAAAACAACAAATTCATCAATCCAAAATTTCAATTTCAACAAAGCTTGCCTAGATAGAATCTAGTGAGGGAAAATCACAAAAGGTCAAAATCATTTAACATTTATCCTTCTTCTATAATTCGGTAGCCTCTAATTTACCACATGTTGAACTTGAAATATCCTTTGTTATTAGAAGGGAATAATTCTCTATAACTAAAAAAATCTCAATGAAATAGAAGGATATATCCATCATACTTTTGTGTGATACCTCATCTAATAAAATAATTAAATGAACCAAAATAATGTTGGATAGAAAAAGAGATATATCTGTTAAGAGGGAGGCTTACTTGTAAGTGAAACTCAGACTAGGTTGTAATAGAGTAACCCCCTTCCATTATACCTAATAAGAGTTGTTAGACTAGAAATTAGGCTAAGGAACCATATATATACTTTCAGTAACTAAGGAAGGTTATGATATATATAAGGAAGGTATGTGAGTTAATGTTTTGGTGATTATTTCATAGTAAGGTTTTGGTGATAACCTAGTAGAAGATAAGGTATGTTAAGGTACTTCTCCTTTACCTTGAATTTCCTAGTATGTGAGTAGGGGAAGCCAAGTGATATGCCTTTTTAGAATCCCATAGTCAAGCTATATGATTTACCTGAATAAGGATTTGTGAGATATTTAAAGGTGAGATATGAATTTATGATGTTAAAATTTTATGATGTTCATGTACATATCATGAAATCAAACCTAATTCATGTTCTTTTTAAGGCTGTTTAGTTGAATCAA
>ML776560.1:1856073-1880378 GCA_009831015.1 Picea engelmannii | reverse complement strand
TTGACAGAAATGTGGTTCATGATGGAAGAATGAACACATATACATTGGAGAAGGATGGAAGAACACATACATTGCTTCCGGGGAAGGATAAGAAGGTGGAGCCGGAAGTAACCAGCACGATACTTCTCATGAGTGGGAAAGAGCTTCTCACAGAGCTGGAGAAGAATGAGATCCACAGTTCTTTGTTGTCAGGAAGCTGAAAGTTGTCCTGACAAGCACAAGAGTGGACGACTTGCCGGAAGAGATCCAGGAACTGATGGAAGAGTTCGCTGATATCATCGTGGACGAACTACCTCATTCGTTGCCACCGATGAGGAGTGTGAGTCACCACATTGACCTCATACTCGGAGCAAGTTTGCCAAATAAGGCAGCGTACAGGTTGACACCTCAGGAAAATGAGGAGGTCAAGAGGCAGGTACAGGATCTGCTGGATAAAGGACTGGTGAGGGAGAGTCTGAGTCCGTGTGTCGTTCCAATGGTACTAAGTCCGAAGAAGGATGGAGGCTGGAGGATGTGTACAGACTCCAGGGCGATTAATAAAATCACCATCAGGTACAAGTTTCCACTGCCGAGAATGGTCGACTTGATGGATTGCCTGAGTGGGGAAAGTTACTTTTCCAAGATAGATCTCAAGAGTGGATATCATCAGATCCGGATGAGAGAGGAAGATGAGTGGAAGACAGCATTCAAAACAAACGAGGGTTTGTACGAATGGTTGGTCATGCCGTTTGGTTTGACAAACGCGCCAAGAACTTTTATGAGGCCGATGAATGAAGTCCTGCGGGAATTCATTGGCAAATTTGTGGTCGTATACTTGGACGACATATTGATTTTCAGCAAGACCAAGGCTAAACACTTGAGGCATTTGGCCATTGTGATGAGAAGAGTGCAGCAGGAAAAGCTGTTGATCAATTTGAAGAAGTGTTCCTTCATGCAGACAAAACTTATTTATTTGGGCTTTGTAATCTCAGCAAATGAATTGAAGATGGATCCTGAGAAGGTTGAGGTAATCAGGAATTTCCCATCGCCAAGAAATGTTTTTGAGGTAAGGAGCTTTCACGGTTTGGCAAGCTTCTACATAAAATTCATTCGGAATTTTAGTGGAATCAGTGCCGCAATGATGGACACTGTGAAGAAGCGACATAAGGTTTTCCATTGGACAACAAAGGCTGAAAGGAGCTTAAATTTGTTGAAGCGAAAGATAACTGAGCAACCAGTGTTAGTGTTGCCAAATTTTCAGAAAAACTTCCAAGTGAAGTGTGATGCCAGTGGGTATGCTGTTGGAGGGGTTTTAAGTCAGGATGACAGACCTATTGCATATTATAGCGAGAAGCTGGATGATGCAAAGCTTAAATATTCCATGTACGATAAGGAGTTCTATGGCATTATCTAGGCATTGAAAAAGTCGAGGCATTATCTCGTACCCAAGGAATTTTTTCTGTACAGTGATAATCATGCGTTACAGTTTGTGAGTCAGCAAGAGAAGCTGAATCAGAAGCATGCAAAGTGGGTGGAATACATGCAAAATTTTACATTTGTGATAAAGCACATTGCAGGGACTGCCAACAAGGTAGTTGACGCCTTGAGCAGAAAATGTTTATTTCTGCAGGAATTCAGGGTCAAGACTTTAGGTTTTGGGAATCTGAAAGATATGTATGCAGGTGAAGCAGACTTTGGCGAGGCATACGAGGCATCCGAGAACCCAGTTCTCATGGATAGGAGTCCGTGGATTGACTACCTGATACAGGATGGATTGTTGTTCAAAGGTAATCAACTGTGCATTCCGAATTGCTCTATGAGAGAGAATTTAGTGAAGGAGAAGCACAGCGAAGGCTTAGCGGGTCATTTCGGACATGAAAAAACATTCGCCAAGATGAGAAAATAATATTATTGTTCGGGGATGCGCACGGATGTCAAACGGCTTGTTGACCGATGCAGGATTTGTCAACATGCGAAGGGCAGAAAGAAGAACACAGGGTTCTATCAGCCATTGCCCGTACTTGAGAGGCCATGGGAAGCCATTAGCATGGACTTTGTGTTGGGTTTACCGAGAACACAAAGAGCAGTTGATTCCATTTTTGTAGTGGTGGACAGGTTCTCAAAGATGGCACATTTCATTCCGTGTCATAAAACCAGCGATGCAACCCACATCGCCAATTTATTTTTCAAAGAGATTGTGCGACTGTATGGATTGCCGAGAAGCATAGTCTCGGATCGGGATACCAAGTTCGTAGGTCATTTTTGGAGGACGCTATGGAAGAAGCTAGGGACTGACTTGGCATTCAACTCTTCTTACCATCCGCAGACAGATGGGCAGACCGAAGTAGTCAACAGAAGCTTGGGGGATCTATTGAGAAGCCTGGTGACCGAGCATCACAGCAGTTGGGATCAGATCCTACCACAGGCAGAGTTTGCGTACAACGATTCAGTGAATCAGAGTATAGGTAAGAGCCCATTTCAAATTTTGTATGGGACACAGCCGCGAGGAGTATCTGAGCTCAGGGAGTCAGAACAGGCTGAAAATAGCAGCGCGAGAGCTGAGGAATTCGCTGAAGCAATGCAGGAACTTCACGCAGAAGTGAAGCAACGACTGATGAAGGCGAACCAGGAGTATAAGCGCAGAGCTGACCAGAGGAAAAGACAACTTTAGTTTGAAGTTGGAGACATGGTTCTATCCCACCTGAGGAAGGAAAGGTTCCCGAGGGGGACGTATAACAAGCTCAAGATGAAGAAAATTGGACCATGCAGATTCCTGAAGAAGTTCGGGGAGAATGCATATGAGCTTGAGTTGCCGGAGGGCATCGGGATATCTCCGATTTTCAATATTTCGGACTTATACCCATACAGGACTAATACAACAGACACTGGAACCAAGGAACCAGTGGTCCAGTGGTAGAAGCAATTTCCAGTTGCACAGAATCCAGAGATGGAGTGCATACTGGAAAAAAGAGTTGGAAGGAAGACCAGGAGAAAGCAATATTTTGAGTGCCTGGTGAAATGGAAAAATCACCCAGTGGAGGATGCTAGCTGGGAAACAGAATCAGTGATTCAGAAGCATGGTCAGACGGTGCAGGAACTCATGGACAGGAGCCCATGAAATCTTTTTGAGCCGAGGAGTATGATGCAGGAGCATCTACGATGTCATGACATGAGCCAGCGTGGAGTGAAAGAGCTTGTAACTCTTCGGGCCTGGGTTGAGAGAAGGTCCTGGGCAAGAGCGGCTATGCCGTCGAGGCAGGTTGGCGTCATCTTTCTCTCTAGGTGCCTATAAAAAAGGTCGTTTCCTACACACAAAAAGATATGATCATTAATTTAAAATTAATAATCTAGATGATTTCTGTATAAGGACAACATTAAACGATTAAAATATGAATTAAAACTAACTCGGAGTCTTGATTGTTTTAATGGAATTCCATTATAGTTAACCAAAAATTTGCACGAAAGGGTCCCCGTGCTTGTCACACGTCTAGCTCCGGAAATGCAACCATCTCAACCACATCACTATGATCCTCATCTCTGCCACCATCTCTAGACTCTGATCGAGGTGTGGATGTCTGGTGGTGCGTGTCATGGCTCTTATATAAATTAGGTGTGGAAGATGAAGAAGTAAATAGTTCTCTAGTAGTTGTATGGCCGCCCGCATCAGGACTCTGTAACGTCTCTGTAGTGCCACTACTACCAACACGGGGTTGAACAGGCTCCAAAAATGACTTTATAAAAAAGAAAAGGTTTTTTCGTGAGATAATGTAAAAGTTAAAGAACAAAGTATCATAATTGAACATATGAGTACATTAAAAAAAACACTTTAAATTATGGTTATTACCTTATATGTGTTAAGTTGTGACATAAGAAGCTTGATATTTTCTTTGACGTCAGGAGTTTGATCTGGATGATCTAAGAAGCTAGCAAGTTCCTTGTTAACTTTAATGATCTTTTTTTTATTAAGACCATCAGATCAATGCATGCATAAAACCCCTCCTCATCAGTGGAATCATGATCATGGTCTGCAGAATACATATAATTTCAACAAAAACAATGTTATTTCAATAAAATTATATAAGAAAATAATAAAAACAACGTAAAATGAAAGTGGAAATTGATAATCATTTACATGTTCTGCGGCTAGCCCTTTTCCACGATCATCCTTCCACATTATAATATAATTAGAACCCCCAAATATTTAAAAAATTGTTAATGATAACAAAAAAAACAATGTTAAAGATAATATTTACAACAATGTTAAAGATAATTAAAAAATATAATGCAATATGTAGAGGTTTCTTAAAGAGGTGTTGCATAAGAACTTGCACACTATTAGTCAGTGTTTCTATTCAATTCAAATGGTAATCCACTAATAAGTCTTCCACGAGAGATATCTTTTTTATTGTGCACAAGACTACTCGATTCTCTTCACGTCTCTCATATATGCAATTCGGTTGTTTGTTCGTTGTCCTAGGTCATGTGTTGTTTATAAACCCCGCGATATTGCCAGAAGCTTTAGGCCTTCCATCAATATAGATAGTCGCTCCCTTATTTTTATCCTTGTTTATTAGTTGTATATAATTTGCAGCGAGTGCATATTTATACATACTTCGCATGTACCGAACCAGCCGCATCCAATCATTATAATTGTAACATGGTATGACATAGTCCATCAATTCAATTACTGTATTGTATTTTACAATTATTCCATCCATGGAAAATAGCCCAAGACATGTAGGGAGGATGGTGCAATGTGATATGTCCTATTGTTGACAACCAAGTCAACATCTATAGGAGGTAGTTCCTTAGGTACCCATTGTTTCACCAAACGATTATACCTGAGTGGAACATCTATGTCTCCTATGCTCTCATCATCATAAGAGCATGATCCTCCTTCGGTAAGAAAAAATTTCATGCATCTACTGTAACGCCCCATATTTTGGCCTTAGGCAATTATAACTTTGATTTTTCTCATTATAGTAATTCATTGCTTAGTAGCTATTTGGACTCAGTGAAACTAATATAGACATGTGAGAGGTGTACGTCTAGAATTATTTGTGAGTTGCAAAATATTATATTTTATCGTTATATGTTTGTAATTATGACGATTATGTAATTTGGTTAAACATGTAAATTTAAATGTGGAATTTTGGTACATGGATACCAATTTAAGTTATGTTGTGAATGCGTAAGATATGAAAGGCATGATAAAAATAAACATACATTTCTTAATTGAACGTCAATACAAATATGGATTCTTATATGAAATTATGACGTATATACATGGATATGAGTATTGGTGAACTAAGCTCCAGATTGACAAATTATGTAATGATCAAATGACTATAGTGTTGACGTAATTTGGATGTCGTAGACATCCAAAAGATAGTGTATGCTATAAGTTGTACTTATGATTTAATTTATGGTTTCAAATATTGCTATGATGTGTGGTAAGTGTGGTTTTGACAGGACACACGACTTTCCCAGAGTGGTTGTTTGATGACGTGACTCTAAGAATAGTAGTTGTACAATAGGACTTGATGTAGGGTGTTGACCCTAGTTCTATAAGGAGGGGTAGAGGTATTTCCCATAATTTATCCTCCGAAACCTAGAGTCGTGGGAGGGTTGTGTGAAGTTACGCTCCCCTAGACGTGCGATGGTGAATGTTAGTTTCCTATTGGGGAACCTTGGTCGATATGTATGGCACTTCCACTTTTGGGTTCTATCTGGAGTTAGGTCAATATAGTTGATGCTCCAGCTTAGTCCAACAGAGGAAAGGATGTGATGGAATATGGAAGTAGGTTAGGAAGGAATGATGCTTCGATGTTAGTTGAAAATACTAATTGGGGATTAGATATGCCACTATTGTTTACTCACTTGGTTCCTACAATATTTAAATCCCTATTTGATTTCCTATTGATATTTTAAGTGTGATAATGAGTTATTGATAAATTGGTGTAATTTTGATCGTTAAGATTATTAAATGATGCATTACTTGATATGTTGCCCTACATGTCTTGGTGATCATATAGGAACTATGAACTAGAGGAAATGGTTGTTTATCGTTAGTACATACATGAGATATGTGTCTGCTAGTTACGCACGCATACCCTACCTATGTACACTAATACAATTAATAAATGTATTAATTATTAAAGTAAATTATTAACTATTTAATTGAATGTTTATTGAATATGTAAATTATATTGCATAAAAAATATCTAGAAGCATTAAATACCTTCTTGACTTTGATATATGGTGGGTATGATGAATTAAATGAGAATGGTGGGGTGTTATGTACATTTTGGGGAAAATTGTCAAATTACATTTATTAGCTAGAAAGACTTTTCATTTTATTTATTGTTGTTTAATGCAAGTCATTTATATTTTAGTTTTATTTTAATATTTTCCCAAAAATCTAGATAAGGGAGGTTGATGGATAATAATGAGGGTGGTTGAGGATACTTGGGAAAGGGTTTATAGAAACTTGATAAATAGGGAGGATAAGTGGTGAGGATGGGAGGATTGGGAGGTTTGAGCATGATGAGAGGTTGTGAAATATTTGGAAGATATATTTCTTATGATGGTTTTATTTGAGCATTTGTGCTTTGCTATTCTTGGAGTCACGGGCACGAAGGGCCAAGAAGCCGAAAGGTTTCTTGGAGCTAGAAATCCGGCTAGGCTCCTAGTTGGTTGGGAGGATTCCAATGTTTCACTCTCGGAAAGTGGGAAAATAATGCTTGGAAGTGCCCAGGACTACATTACAACCGATGAGCTTCGACAAGTGAAGGAGGAGGTATTTTTCGGTGGTATTTGGTTATTGATATTTTGTATATATATATTTTTTTAAGTTCTAAATCATAGAGTTAACATCTTACTTATTTCATCATGTTATCTAGATTTATCATTGAGAAAATGTAGAAGAATTGTGTAAATGAAAATCAATGAAATTATGTTAAAACAAAGTTGTTATTGTGTATGTATTTAATGAAAGATTAATTGTTTAATATCATGGATGGGTGTTACATATGGTATCAGAGCTCAGTTTCAAAACTGAAACCTGGGCTTGACCACCCACAACACTAGGATTTTTTCTTTTTCATCTGCAATCCAATTTGGGTTGTTACAAGAACAATACCAACGTATCTAGAAAGTCAACCACTGGAGTTATGTTATCAGTTTTTCTATGTAGCTTATATTACTGTATTCCAAAGGCAGTGACCTTATCAATTCATTAGGTATCATAAAAGTCTTTCTGAAGTTTGTACTAACCTTAAGTGAATGATCTCAGTAACAGTGTTCACTAGTTGTTTAACTTGCTATTACGTAAACTTATCTGAACATCACCAGTGTTGGAAACCACCATTAAATCGTGTTTAGACTCATGATGGCATACCCTTGTTAATTATTATGAAAACCACCTTTATCTATGTTTCTTTCAGAAGAGGGCAAGTACTCTTCCATCCCATGACAATGGAAATCTCATTTTGAAACCTCTAGGAACCACTGGGAAAATGAAACAAACTCAGATTGATCTCTTAACTTGCCTTACTCTTGACATGTTGAAGGCCAATGGGCCCTTTTCTGATATATATGTCTCCCAGTCATCTTCACCTATTATATCCCATGCTTTCAACATCAAGCAAGCTTCTCAAGCAGGTTATGTTTCATACCACTATCTCGATCTTCATTTATATGTTTTCTAAACTATTGTAAAGTCACATTCTAAACCTTCATCTCCATTGCAACAAAAAAAAAAGTAATTCTGGTATGTTTTGTACCCCTAAACGTTGGACAATAATGAGACTTTGTTTATCTTCCGATATTGACATTCGACACTCTCCAGAGTACTTATGTATTTTGTTTCCAGAATATACTTTAGATTCAACAATTCAGCTTTAACTTGTTCACAATGTGTTCTTGAAGCTCTTTCCCACAAAATTGGCCTTGCCATCTAAGCTCTGTACAAGACACATGTTATTACCATTACATTCTCTTTGGAGCAGCTTCTTAGGATGAAAACTCTAATTTATTCTCTAAACTTAACAGAAGTATCATCAGAATTTCTACCTGTGCTTGTTGTAAAACTAGATTCATCATTTCTTACATATTGAACAACCAATAAGCTTCTGTCTTCATCTGTCCTCTCGCAAGAAGGAACATTTCTCTCAAGAGAATATTTTTCATCTTCAATACAAAACAGGTTCAAATCATTTCCCAAAGACTCATTTCTGTCAGCATTACCTGTAGATGAAATGACATCCAGTCTCTTTGGCCCATCCAAATTCAAGGACATATCAGTTCCAATAATGCCTGAAGCAGTTAAACCACCATGAAATTTGTCTAGTCCACTGGAAAGTTCAATAATTTGTTCAGAACTTCCAATATCCCTCATTTGTTGACCATGGGATGATGATGCAGTGCCTTTGGTTTCACTATAATCAATTTGCAAAGAAACGAAGTCCTACCTTCCTTGAATTTCATTTGAATTGCAAGTTGACATGTTTCCATTTTCTAAACCCTTACAAGGCCTTAAACTATGCACTCTATACATATCATCAATCATACTTTGAGAAAGAACCTGAGATTCAAATTGAGTACCATCATTTATTTCATTATTGAGTTGCATATGGGAAAAAGCCTGAGATCCACAATTGTTTTTTGTGATGTAGTATAAGGTGTTTTCTCTTCTAGGATTAAATCCATTAGTCCCACGATAGTCATTTTCATAATGATTTTGCTTTGAAGCAAATGAGATTGTATATTTCTCTTGACCAGGGTTTCTGTCTCTATATTGAGTTCCTTTGCTGCTGTCAAAATAGGCATGAGAATGATCGAACAGACTTTCAGAAATGACTCTAGGACTATAACTTGGCTAGATTGATATGCTTAAAAATGGAGAAATTACATTTCTTCTACCATAAGAACCTCAAAGAGATACTCGACACACGGAACATGTTGAGTGTTGCTGTAACCATACATCAATACAGTTGATGTGAAATGCATGGCCAGAGGTAGGCATGACCCACAATATGTCCTCTTCATATTCTCCCATACATACTGTACATATAACATTTTCTCTAGAGACAAAAACTTCATTGTTATACTTTATGATTGGAAATGCAGCCACCTCAACCGGTTCCATCCCATTTATTTCCCTCCTTTGTTACTTCATTTTTTAGTTTTTTCTCTGCCTTTGTTTTTTTAGTTTTGGTAAATAGGATGTCACTTTAAGCCATGAGAATGTTTGTGATTCTCAGAGGTGAAGTAGATTCTTTTAAATTTGACGTGTGGTGCCCTTTACCGCAAATCACAAGCGGATATGGATCTGAGATCGTAGATGTATCATTTTACGTTCCTTGCTTCGCTTTTCGTTGAGAGTTTACATGGCGATTACAGATTTTGCTTGCTTGTTGTTTGTATCTTTATTTTCATATTGTAATAGAGACTAATGTTGAGGGATATACATTTTCTCAAGACATAATGAGAGTTATGTGTTTATGGACGGCCTTCACAGTTCGAAGTTTAAATCTTCGACATGTGCTTTCTGAATTCTCAGGTGTTAAACTATTGAACGATTTTTAAAGAGTATTTTTTTTAACTTTGAGCTCTCCTGTCTTATTCTTCCTACATTGACATGCTTTCCATTCTGAAAGATCTCAATCTTTCTGCTCTGATTTGAACCTGTGACCTGAACCGTATCAACACGTCAAGATTCCTTTGAAATTTCGCAGATTATAAAGGTGTATTATTTGAAATGCAAAATCCCTAAACTCAACAACGCTTTTAAGCAAGGCCATATTTATTTATTTGCATGAAAAGTGAAGAAATACCACAGTTTGTCATATTTCATTTCCAGTTTTCTCCCTATAGTAGTCTTTATCTCAGAAATTTACTAATTTTATCTTTTATTTATATGAGTAATCTATCTTAATTGTTTCAACCATCCCATTTACTTCTTGCTCCAACCCATTGAATTCCCTGTGTAATATTGATGGCTGAAGTCTCCCTGTTCTTGGATATCTGAGCTGTAGCCTGGCGCAGAGAAGCCGTATATAAAAGAAAATAATGAACATCACGCTCACTGCAAACCCCAAGACAGTCATGCTCAAATTAATGGTGGAACTTGTCATATATTCTCGTAGCTTGCACACCCTCGATATTTTAGACCCTCATCCACCAAGGTTTGAGTCACGGTAGCAATAGTTCTACAAACTCAGAGCCTTTGGAAAGAAAGTCGAAAAATCATACTTGGTAGTGGACACATGGTTGGGCCTATATGGCTTCTCTAGGTGCTTCTCTATCTCATTGCAAAATACAACTCTGGAAAAACTAGGGCCTACAATGGGCAAGGATTCCTCCATCTGCAATGATGACCGATCACATGGAAATTGTTTGAAAACACAGGTATTCCAACAAAGGATGAACACCTTCAGTAACTGATGGAAATGCGGCCCCTTCACCACCTGTAAGTCAGAAGGTCCATGTGCACTCACAGGATCTTCTTCTTTACTCGGCCCGAAGAACACCAAGGTTCTTCTATTTCCCTATCGGAAAATCTTCACCCACAGATCTATACGTGCGATCCCCCCTTCCTTGACTTATCGAACGATCGGAACTCGCGACTTCGCAAGTTCTCTGTTGATCACTGGGATCTCAAATCCCCGAGATCTGATGACTTTAGTCAACGCTGACTTTCTCTCACCTTATCGGGACTCCTATCCTTATCGCGGTTTCGCAACTCGCGATATCAAATACTTCACTTTACCAACTTCCGACTCACGATATGCCGAAACTCCGACACACGCGTGAGCTGTCTCTTCGACTCCCTGTCACTTCTATCGGGATATCAGACTTCGCGGGATCGCGTATCCGGATGTTGATGGATCGACACTTCTCACCATGAAACCCTGATGACTTATGCCACCTGTCTTCCACTAACCCAGACTGTGGCCCACACGACCCTTCTGTCGGGATATCGCGTTTCACGATTTCAATGTGCAAGAGTTTCTTACCTTTGAAAATCCCGATTCTCCGAACCCCAACTAACTGGGATATCCTGACACGCGTCCTCACTAATGGATGGTCCTGGGCTTGTCGGGATATCGCGTATCGCATTATCGCAATCCTCGTTGCGAACTCTTGGAGCCTCAACTCGCAAAACCCCGATACCCGATGTCACGTGTAGGTCCGACGGTCCTTGTGACTCGGGATCGACAGCTCTGCTCCCTCCTGAGATTTGAACCTCTTCCACACTTACACTGTAACCTCCTGGCACCTCCACGAGATCTAAGGGTCCTCGGAATTTCGGGAAACCTCCTCAAAGGATTCTGACCATCCGTTCTTCCTAATGGATTTCTATGAAATGAACCAAGTACTTCCTCCACGAAGACTTGTTCTCCTGCTCGCCAACCTGCGATGCTTCTCTCTGACTTCCCACGGTAGCTTCCCTGCACTTACCCTTCAGTGAATTCGAAGGCCTACTCCTCCTGAGCTTTCCCACAACTTCAGTGTTCAGAGAGAAACCTTGCATGCACTCCTTGCGACAAATCTTCAACAACGCTTAAGTATTGAAGGCACTCGACTCTGCACACTCCTGCAGCAACAGTTTTTCGATACTCTACTCAGAATCACAACTCTGAGACTTCTCCCTAGCCTACGCACTCCTTGCATGGCACTGTGCCACTAGACTTCTAAGATGAATGGCAACAAAAGTTATCTCTAATTGAACCCTTATGTCAACGCACTCCTTGCGGACAATTCAACTGCACTCCTTGCAGGAATCCTCTGGATCAAATAGAGAAACAATTGAAACTCATTCTATCTCCCTCTCAGACTTCAATTCAATCATGAAATCACATACACAGCGTATAAAAGCAAATGTATGACAGGAAGCAAACATTCATGAGCATTCCAACATCAAATACACAGAGAATAACACATAACCATGAATTTGAATTAAAGCTTTCTTCTATTAATTCAAATGCCTGTACATGGGTGTTCTTTACACAGTTCTCTGCCTGCTCTCTTCAACAATTCTCTTCATAATAATCTTACAATGTACAAGGAGGGTGTCTATATCTCGTTTCCCTCTTGTGCTTTAAAGCTATTAAATCTAAAATTAAAATCCTATAAACCAGCATTAACTACATTAAATGTCGACTATCTACCTAAGGACGAGAGCTTAAAGGCTCAAGGTCCATTACAATATACAAAGGCACTCCATTAAATGACTCATTTAAGATTTGCGCAACAGTCCCAAAGCATTTTCAAAATTTGTGCTGGCTTGTCCAGCTGTCCTCCGCTTCTGCGCTGGCTCGCTTGATGTGTTGGCGATGCTCCTGCATCATACTCCTTGGCTTGAAAAATTTCATGGGCTCTTGTCCATGAGCTCCTGCACGGTCTGTCCATGCTTCTGTATCTCCACTTCACTCTCTTATCTAGCATCTTCCACTGGATGATTCTTCCACTTGACCAGATACTCATAGTATTCTTTCCTTCTGGTCTTCTTACCCACTCTCTTGTCTAGTATGCATTCCATCTGTGGCTTTTCTGCAATTGACAATTGTTTCAACCACTGGATCACTAGCTACTCAGTTCCAGTCTCTAGTTCTCCTGCCCTGTATGGGTATAAATATACAATATTGAATATCAGAGATATTCCGATGCCATCCGGCAACTCGAGTTCATAAGCATTTTCCCTGAATTTTCTCAAGACCCTGCATGGCCCAATTTTCTTCATTTTCAATTTGTTGTATGTTCCCCTCGGGAACCTTTCCTTCCTTAGGTGTGCCAGAACTAGATCACCAACTTCAAAATGAAGTTGTCTCTGATGCTGATCTGCTATGCGCTTGTACTCCTGGCTCAATTTCAACAGTCGCTCCTTCACCTTATTGTGGAGTTCCTTCATTGCTTCAACGAACTCTTCTGCACTAGCGTTGCTAGTAGCAGTCTGTTCTAAATTCCTTAATTCATAAACTCCCCTCGGCTGCATCCCATAGACAACTTGAAATGAACTTCGGCCTATACTCTTGTTCACTGATTCGTTGTATGCGAACTCTGCTTGTGGTAATATATTATCCCAGCTGCTATGGTGCTCTGTCACCAGGATTCTCAGCAAGTCTCCCAAACTTCTGTTGACCACTTCCATTTGTCCATTTGTCTGAGGATGATAAGTAGAATTAAACGCCAAATTAGTTCCCAACTTCTTCCATAAGGTCCTCCAAAAATGCCCTATGAATTTCGTGTCTCTGTCCGAAACTATACTCTTCGGCAATCCATGAAGTCGAATGATCTCTTTGAAAAACAAATTTGCGATGTGAGTCGCATCTCTAGTCTTCTGGCATGGGATAAAATTTGCCATCTTAGAAAACCTGTCCATGACCACAAAGATTGAATCTACCCCTCTTTGTGTCCTCGGCAACCCCAATACAAAATCCATGCTTATCACCTCCCATGGCCTCTCTGGTATGGGAAATGGCTGATTAAAACCTGCATTCTGATTCCTCCCCTTTGAATGTTGGCAAATTATACATTTTTCAACAAATCTCTTGACATTTGATTGCATCCCCGGCCAAAAATATGACTCATTCAGCTTCGCGAATGTTTTGTCATGGCCAAAATGTCCTGCTAATCCACCACTATGTTTCTCCTTTAACAGGTTCTCCCTCATGGAGCATTTCATAATACACAGTTGATTGCCTCTGAACAACAATCCTTCCTGGATCACATAATCTATCCAAGGACTTCTGTCTCTGAGAACTAGATTCTCAGCTGCTTCATACACTTCTGCAAAATCTTCGTCACCTGCATACATGTCCCTGAGATTTTCAAAACCCAATGTTTGGATTCGGAATTCCTACAACAACAAACACTTCCTGCTCAAAGAATCAACCACTTTGTTAGCAGTACCCGAAACATGTTTAATTACAAATGTGAAATTATGCATATACTCTACCCATTTTGCATGTTTCTGATTCAACTTCTCTTGTTGAGTCACAATCTTTAATGCATGATTGTCACTATACAATACAAATTCTTTCGGGATCAAGTAATGCCTCCACTTCTTCAGTGCCTGTATGATAGCATAAAATTCTTTATCATACGTGGAGTATTTCAATTTCGCCTCATCCAGCTTCTCGCTGAAATATGCAACCAGTCTGTCTTCTTGACTTAAGACCGCTCCTATGGAAAATCCACTCACATCACATTTCACATGAAATGTCTTCTGGAAATCCGGCAACACCAAAACCGGTTGTTTTGTGATCTTCTGCTTCAACAGATTGAATCTCTTTTCAGCCTCTGTTGTCCAGTGAAAAGACTTATGTCGCTTTTTCACTGTATCCATCATTGCTGCTCTAATCCCACTGAAATTCCTGATAAATTTCCGGTAGAAACTAGCCAAACCATGAAAACTTCTCACCTCGAATACATTTCTCGGTGATGGCCAATTCTTGATCACTTCTACCTTATCTGGATCCATCCTCAACTCATTCGCTGAAATAACAAAACCCAAGTAAATGAGCTATGTCTTCATAAATGAGGACTTCTTCATATTAATCAACAGCTTCTCCTGCTGTAACCTCTTCACCACAATAGCCAAATGATTTAGATGTTCAGCTTCTGATTTACTGTAAATCAGTATGTCATCCAAATAAACAATGACAAATTTCCCAATGAATTCCCTCAGGATTTCATTCATCAACCTCATAAAGGTACTTGGTGCATTCATCAAGCCAAACGACATGACTAGCCATTCATACAAACCTTCGTTTGTCTTGACTGTTGTTTTCCACTCATCGCCTTCCCTCATGCAAATCTGATGATATCCTCTCTTAAAATCTATCTTTGAAAAATAATTTGCCCCACTCAAGAAATCCATCAGATCATCCATTCTCGGCAGTGGAAACCTGTACCTGATGGTTATTTTGTTGATCGCTCTTGAGTCGGTACACATTCTCCAACCTCCATCCTTCTTCGGACTGAGTACCGTTGGAACGACACATGGACTCAAGCTTTCCCTGACCAATCCTTTGTCCAATAACTCCTGGACTTGCTTCTTAACCTCTTCATTCTCTTGCAGCGTCAACTTGTACGCCGATTTATTTGGAAAACTAGCTCCTGGTATGAGGTCTATATGGTGACTCACACTTCTCATCGGTGGCAATGAATGAGGTAATTCGTCCACTATGATGTCAGTGAACTCTTCTAGTAGTTCCTGAACCTCATCTGGTAAATCATCCACTCTTGTGCTGTTCAGAACAATCCTTGGTTTCTTGACCACAAAGAATTGTGGATCCTCTTTCTTCTTCACCTCTGTAAGAAGCTCCTTCCCACTCATGAGAAGTATTGTGTTGCTTACTTCCGGCTTCACCTCCTTATCCTTTATCGGAATCAACATATGGGTTCTCCCATTCTTCTCCAGAGTATATGTGTTCATTCTCCCATCATGAATCACATTTCTGTCATATTTCCATGGTCTACCCAGCAATAGATGACATACATCCATGGGAATAACATCACATAAAATCTTATCATTATATCCACATATCTTGAATTCAACCAAGCATTGTTTAGTAATAGTTACCTGGTGTCCTTTTTGTAGCCACGAAACTTTGTATGGGATGGGATGATCAGTCATCTCCAACTCCATCTTCTCTACCATCTCGGTTGAAACGAGATTATCTGTGCTACCACTGTCAACAATTACCTTGCACATCCTGTCCTTGGTCTTACAAGCTGTTCTGAACACTCTGGTCCTTTGGACTGAGCTTTCCACCTCCCTCTTAGGTGTTAAGAGAACCTTTTGCATCATAAGTGATCTTCCACCTTCTGCGTCTTCGGCCTCAACATCTCGCCTCTGCACTTCTGTGATGTGAGCTTCTCCAATGTCATTCTTTTTCTCTGGACACTCGTAGGACTTGTGTCCATTCTTTCCACATGTGAAGCATGTGATTACTCCACCTCGGTCTCTTCCTCTACCTCTGGTACGAGGAAAAGTATTTGCGTCAGCATAATCTTCCCTCTGCTCTATATGCTGCCCTCTCTGTTCAACATATGGCTCTCGCTATGAGGTTCCACCTCTTTCAACCTTACCCTGAGGTTTCTTCCATTCCTCCTAGGGCTTTTGGTATTTTTCTTGGGCAACTGCTTTGCCTCTGGGCTGATTCCTGCCTCGCCCTCGCTAACCCTGCTTACGACTCAGTTTCTCCTCAGCTTTCAAAGCCATCTGATCAGCATCCTCCACCGTCCTGATGGTAACCATGCTCAATTCATCCTGAATGTCGTAACTCAGACCATTCAAATATCTAGCAACCTTCTCATCATCTCTCTCGATGACCTGCTCTGATGTTCAGTCGATAGAATTCCTCAGTGTATTATTTCACTGTCATCAGCTTCTGTCTCAAGTTCTGCATTCTGCTGAATAGAGTAATTTGATAATCTCTCGGGATGAACTTTGCCTTCATCTTCGCAATCATTCTATCCTAGCTCTTGATTTTTTGCTTGCCTTTGCAGCGTCTGTCGGCTTGTAGTTCGTCCCAACATAAGGCTGCATGCCCTTTCAAGCACGTAACCACATTCTTGACCTTCTTATCTTCTTCAACATATTCATAGTCGAAATATGTATCGAGATCTCTAATCCAATCTAGTAGCTCCTCTGCATCCAGATTTCCCTCATAGACTGGAATGTCCATCTTGGCCTTTTCACCCATCCTGGGAATAGCTTTGATTAGACGTTCATTCATTGCATCCTTGACTTCAACTTCCTCCTCTCATTCAGCCTCAACTTCGCTCTCGGAATCACTGAGATTCCCTGCACTAGTTGTGCATCTTTGAGCTGTCTCCATGTCCTCAAGCCTTGCTCAAAGATCTCTCATCTGTCTCTCCATTTCTGGATTGACTACCTGCCTGCCTCTCCTTCGCACCTCCCTATCTTCTGGGTCAGGTGACTGCCTCTCTCTTCTAGGTGGCATGGCAAATTTCTCCTTCTCTGCTACAAAAAGCAAAGAAATAATCCTCGCTCTGATACCACTTGATGGCAACGTGGCCCCTTCACCACCTGCAGGTTAGAAGGTCCACGTGCACTCACAGGATCTTCTTCTTTACTCGGCCCAAAGAACACCAAGGTTCTTCTTTTTCCCTATCGGGAAATCTGCACCCACAGATCTATACGCGTGATCCCCCCTTCCTTGACTTATCGGAGGATCAAAACTCGCGACTTCGCAATTTCTGTGTTGATCATTGGGATATAAAATCCCTAAGATTTGATGACTTTAGTCAACACTGACTTTCTCTCACCTTATCGGGACTCCTATACTTATCACGGTTTCGCAACTCACGATATCAAATACTTCACTTTACCAACTTCCGACTCATGATATGTCGAAACTCCGACACACGCGTGAGCTGTCTCTTCGACTCCCCGTCACTTCTATCGGGATATCGGACTTCGCGGGATTGTGAATCCGAATGTCGATGGATCGACACTTCTAGCCACGAAACCCCAATGACTTATGCCACCTATCTTCCACTAACCCTGACTGTGGCCCACATGACCCTTCCGTCGAGATATCGTGTTTCGCGATTTCAATGTGCAAGAGTTTCTTACCTTTGAAAATCCTGATTCTTTGAACCCTGACTAAATGGGATCTCTTGAAACGCGTCCTCATTGATGGATGGTCCTGGGCTTGTCGGGATATCACGTATCGCGATATCGCAATCCTTGTTGCGAACTCGTGGAGCCTCAACTCGCGAAACCCCGATACCCGATGTCACGTGTAGGTCCGACGATCCTTGTGACTCGAGATCGACGGCTCTGCTCCCTCCTGAGCTTTGAACCTCTTCCACACTTACACTGTAACCTCTTGGCACCTCCATGAGATCTAATGGTCCTCAAAATTTCGTGAAACCTCCTCAAAGGATTTCGACCGTATGTTCTTCCTAATAGATTTCTACGAAATGAACCAAGTACTTCCTCCACGAAGACTTGTTCTCCCGCTCACCAACCTGCGATGCTTCTCTCCGACTTCCCACGGCATCTTCCCTGCACTTACCCTTCAGTGAATTCGAAGGCCTATTCCTCCTGAGATTTCCCACAACTTTAGTCTTCAGAGAGAAACCTTGCATGCACTCCTTGCGGCAAATCTTCAACAACACTTAAGTGTTGAAGGAACTCGACTGTGCGCACTCCTGCAGCAGCAGTTTTCCGATACTCTGCTCAGAATCGCAACTCTGAGACTTCTCCTTGGCCTGCGCACTCCTTGCACGGCACTGTGCCACTACACTTCTGAGATGAATGGAAACAAAAGTTATCTCTAATTGAACCCTTCTGTCAACGCACTCCTTGTGGACAATTCAACTGCACTCCTTGCAAGGATCCTCTGTCTCAAATAGAGAAACAATTGAAACTCATTCTATCTCCCTCTCATACATCAATTCAATCATGAAATCACATACACATCATATAAAAGAAAATGTATGACAGGAAGCAAACATTCATGAGCATTCCAACATCAAATACACAGAAAATAACACATAACCATGAATTTGAATGAAAGCTTTCTTCTATTAATTCAAATGCATGTACATGGGTGTTCTTTACACAGTTCTCTGCATGCTCTCTTCAACAATTCTCTTCATAATAATCTTACAATGTACAAGGAGGGTGTCTATATCCCGTTTCCCTCTTGCTCTTTAAAGCTATTAAATCTAAAATTAAAATCCTATCTACCAGCATTAACTACATTAAATGCCAACTATCTACCTAAGGACGAGAGCTTAAAGGCTCAAGGTCCATTACACTATACAAAGGCGCTTCATTAAATGACTCATTTAAGATTTGTGCAACAGTCCCAAAGCATTTTCAAAATTTGTGCTGGCTTGTCCAGCTGTCCTCCGCTTCCGCGCTGGCTCGCTTGATGTGCTGGCGATGCTCCTGCATCAGTAACCACTCACATAAAA
Source organism: Picea engelmannii (assembly GCA_009831015.1). NCBI lineage: Eukaryota > Viridiplantae > Streptophyta > Pinopsida > Pinales > Pinaceae > Picea > Picea engelmannii. The sequence continues at coordinate 1,861,436 of ML776560.1, read as the reverse complement.
AAATCAAACATCAACACACCGATGTTATCACGTGGTAAAACTCCTATGGGGAAATATCCATGGCCCCAACCAACACGGCCACTTGGAGCAGTTTATTAATGCAAAGAAAAAGATTAAAGAGAGATTTTACAAGAGATTTTCTCACAATTGATCATCGGAAAATGACCCTCCATGCTCTTTAAATAGAGATCATGGACCAATCGGGTGTTAACCATGGATCAATGGACGTTAAGATCGAGGAGAGTATGAACCGTCGGATCACTGTATGTTGGGAACATATCGTGACCGTCGGATTTCCCAACTACTAATGTATACTAAAGAAACACACTAAGAAACACACTTTTACTTAACGACATATTAGACCAAGTAGATATTAACTAACTCCTAAGTGTCTAAATATCCTAACATCCCCTCTTAAGAACAACTTGGGATAGTATTGAAGGATTTACAATAGTGACACAATAGGAGAAGGAAGGAGGCATTAGAGCCTATCCCCCCTTAATGACAACTTCCCAAACTCCTAACATAGATCAAAGTTTGGAAAAATTCGCTTCTATAAGAGACTTTGTGAAAATGTCTGCAACTTGATCTTCTGTAGGGAAAAAGAGCACTTCAATAACTTGATCATGAATTAGCTTTATGATGAAGTGCATGTGTAGCTCAATGTGTTTTCTACACTGATGTTGAAATGGCTCTTTGGTGAGCTTGATGGCACTCTGATTATCACACCAAAGGCTGGTTGGATGTTGGTACTGGAATCCAAACTCTGAAAGGATTTGTCGAAGCCACAGGGCTTCTTGACTTGCATTTACTACTGCTCAGTACTCTACTTCTGCTGAAGAAAGTGCAATAGCATGTTGTTTCTTACAGGCCCAAGTGACAGGCCTTGAACCAAGGCTAAAAAAATAACCTGCAGTAGATTTTTGATCATCATGGTCGCCGACCCAATCTAAATAAGTGAAACCAACCAATAAAGGAGTCCCCCCTGAACTGTAATTTATCCCAAACTGAACTGTACCATGAACATAGCGAAGTATCCTTTTAGCTTCTTTCCAATGGATTTCATAGGGTGTTTGCATATATCAGGCAACAAGACCAACAACAAAGGAAAGATCAGGACGGGTATGAGTCAAGTATAAGAGGCTACCAACTAATTGACGGTACCGGGTGGCATAAACTTCAGGATAAGTATAGGTGGAAGAAAGCTTGACTCCAGACTGGAAGGGAGAAGGGGTTGGTTTACAATCTTCCATGTGAAAGTGACGAAGAAGGTCACAAGAAGACTTAGACTAGGAAAGAAAAATTTATTTATCTATTTGCAAAACTTAGATGCCAAGGAAATAGTGAAAAAAACCTAAGTCTGTCATTTCAAATTTCTTCTTAAGGCTGGTTTTCACATGGTTTAAAAGTTTTGAGTCACTACCAGTAAGGATAAGGTCATCAACATAAAGGACAAGGATTATGAGATGTATTCCTACTTTCTTGGTATAGACATTAGGATCAGAATGGAATCTAGAGAATCTAGTGGCAATAAGAAATATATCCATTTTGGCATACCAAGCTCGGGGAGCTTGCTTGAGACCATAAAGAAATTTCTTGATGTGAAAAACAAGGCTAGATTCATTCTGGACATATCCAGGAGGTTGTTCCATGTGTTAGAATCCTATAATCATAGGTAACTCGATTCTTCGACTGCGATTTGGCATTGCCCCCGTGATGAAGACTTATGGCTCAGTTGACCCCTTTATCCCCTCCATCCATTTTTCCTGATCCTCCATCACCCGACTACATCCTTCATCCACCGTTGTGCCCTCACTCCCTCGCCCCTTTGTCCCATTGACTACATCTCGCTCGCCACTCATCCCTACATGAATAAACAAACTTAGGATAATCAAATTATTGGTTAGTTTAATAAGGTAATTGACCATAAATAAAAGAATAGATTAATTAATAAAGTTAGGGTAATTAGACAAATAAGCTAGGTTAAGTCTTGTTAGAAATTAATTAATTAATTAATTAATTTAGTTAATTAGTAATAAGGTTAGTGTTTATTAATTTAACTTTAATTAAAACAAATACAAATCAAAAAGCATTAAAAAAAAACACATAAATAAATAAAATCAAACATGTATTAAAAAGAAACGTAATACAAAACAAAACAAATTAAATAAATTAAAACATAAAAACAAAATACAATATTAAAATAAACAATAAATATATATATATTAAAAAACAAAAAGCAATAAAACAAAAAAACAAAACGTAATAAATAAAAAAACAAGTCGAAAAAAAATAAACAAAAACATAATGCGCACCTTTTACACACATCCCAAAATAAATAAATCTACGGACATAAAAAATTCTGGAGCCCCCATGCTTTTCGAGCTTTAACGGAGGGGGAGGGTCCGGAATAGTGGTATTGAGAGGGACACTTGTCACCTCTAGGTAATTTTGGACCCCCCTCCCAATACCACTTACCACCTTAGGGGGGGTCCGAAATACCACTTACCTCTCCAAAACTGCCCTCCCCCATTTTCACAAAACCACTGTTTTTTCTAGTTTTGACCAGTCTTCTTTTGAAACGGATTTTGGGAAAAATAAAATGAATTTTTAAAAAATGAGCGAGTTTTATCTCTGTAACAGGATGAAGAAAAAAAACCTCTCTCATTTGTTTCACAGGTGCCACCAGTTGGGAGAATCGAAGCCGTCTTTCAACCTCATTTTTCAGATTTTTGGTTTTTCTGTTACAGTCCCGATTTTGCGGGAGCTGTTACGGCGAGCTGGAGGTGAATTTGGAAAAACCAAAGGATTTTTTTGTCTAGCACATGCCCATATACAATAACCTCCTTTATTTTTTTCCCAGGTGTCATCATTTAAGAGAAACAAATATTTGTGCGGACCCCTTTTTTGCAGATATTCAGCCCGTCTTTCATGGCAGACAGTGCAGGATTTTTGGAGATTTATTGTTGTTTTTGGCCAAGGCGGTTGAATATGACTTAAAAAAAATGTCGGGGGATATATCCTATTTATCGATGTGATCTTAATATAAAAGGGTTGATGATTGAGCTTGGGATTCATGCCCCACAGGGTATACATTGTAATTTTCTTGATGACTTTCCAGAAATAAAAATTATAGTTGCAGGATTCTTGTGTTAGACTCTGTGGTGATGTTTTTCTCTGAGTAATTGTTTTCTTTCTATGTTAATCCATTTGATGTTTTTCCTGATCCAATCATTGAAAGAAATATTATGAACATAACTTGTTTTTTTCACTCTGTTTCTGGTCTTTTAATGGTCTGCATGTTTTCGTCTGAAGTTGAGCATAGGAATTCTTATCTGCTCCTCTGCTTGGTGGATTTTCCCTTCTTTTCCTGTCCTCCACTTTCATTTAATTCGATTTGATCCAGCAGTCTTTCTATCCTGCCCTGTGGTGACAATGTTTACATCTTCGATAGATCGATTTTCAGAAAGGTAGACCCCATGGCCCAATGAAAATTCGATTTTTTGATCTCCCAAACATACCAAATCCATAAACAAACCCATGTTCTACATAACTAGCCTAATATCTTCAAAATCAAATTGTATTCAAGACATTTTTGGTTTTCTTTGTAATTATGTCCTATATTTTTCAAATCCGAATCAAGAGTATATTGTTGAAGTTTATATTTATCATCTTCAAATTCATGAGCCTCAGGAGATTAAGCCCCAAGTTGTAGATCATGTACATACTCATAAACCTATGCACATCCCAAATGCAAATGTCGAAATCCTAGTGAGACATAAGCCTCCTTCTTTATCTCCTACTCTTTCTAAAACTCCTGATGGTTGTAAATCCCTTGCTCCACCTCCTATACCTGTGAAAGTCCTAGACATATACAAGCCTCTGTTTTTGCCTCCTATTATCCTTGACCTCCCAGTCAATTATAACAATAATCTGCCGAGGTTTGATGGAGATAATGCCAATATCACTGTTGAAAAACACATCTAGAGGTTTGAAGATTTCCTTGATCTGTTTGAGGTGGAAGAAGACGATGTTTGTATCAGGATGTTTTCTCTATCATTGCTAGGTAATGTTAAATATTGGTTTAAGAACCTTCCAGCTGCAAGCATCAGGAATTTTCAGCAGTTCATGCAAGTTTTCTTAGATAGGTGGGTGATCATGAGAAATGTTTTTCTCATCCTAGAAGAGTATGACCATTTGAAAAGACAGCGAGAGGAAACAGTACAACAGTTTTCAACAAGATTCAATAAGGTATATCATGAAATGCATGTTGATATAAGGCCACCCCCAGGATCAACTCACTTGCATTTCCCATATGCCTTCGATCCTGAGATGGCATTCCAATTAAGAGAAAGGAACAATGCAACTCTTGAATAAATGCAAAATATTGTAGTTGATGTGGAAGCTAAATTGCTGAACAAAAAGGCAAAGATAAGGGAAAAAGATAAAGATAGAAAAAAAAATGAACTGATGACAGCTTCATAAATGACAATAGATGTCTTGACAAATACTATAAAAGAGATGATGCAAAATATTAGAAGGAAAGATGAACTTGTTGTTAGAAGACCTTATGTTCCATTAATACTACAACGAAAAAGGGTAAATGTCCCCAAACACTTTGTAGCCCAGCCTCAGTATTCTAAACCACCAAAGGATTATTTCATGTATTCCATTCACCATACAATCGAAGATGAAGTTCAAAATCAGAGGGTGGTGGAAAATTCTCTTGACATGATATGCATGTTCAATAGATTTTCATCTATGGATGATTTACCCAAGTATGATCAGTATGATGATGATCATAAGGCTAAAATAGATGTGGAATGTTCAAAGAAATCAACAGCATGTCGTTGGCAGCAAGAAGATCAATTGCAGCTCAGAGATAACAATCATCCTTTGCACAAAATCCATGACAACGATGAGGAAAATGAAGAAAACTTCAGAGTAAGGGAAAAATCTTTGCCCTTATGTTCCTCTTCTTTTCAAATTTTGAGAGAAAATTGTAAGCAAGTTGTCAATAGTAGAGAGGGAGAATGTTCTTGTAACATCCCGCTCTGGCGCACTTACAAAACTTATTATTTGAGGACACTTGCTCGCAAGTGATCYGGATTTTTATGATGATAAAACTTTTTCTCTCATTATGATGCGTTAAGTTATATGACATGATGTTTTTACTACCTTGATGTAGACAGGTGCTGCTGACTCTGTTTCTTTGAGTGCGCAGGGTTTCAGACCTTGAGGATGCAGAGGCATCGGTAGAACTCCCTTGGACTCCGGATTGAGTCAGGGAGTGGGGTATTTGAGTTGTTTCATTTATGATGATATTGTTTCGTTTTGATTTGACTATATGATATGTTGTTGAC